>CM059321.1:8868275-9092668 GCA_030340685.1 Protosalanx chinensis | reverse complement strand
CTCACACACACATGCCTCTCTTTCTCTGCCGGCATGTTTTCCTCTTCTTCTGTTTATCTCAGTCAAGGTGCCTTTGCTTCAGATCCAGGGCTTAGTTAGGACTTCTGAGAGAAAAAATGATCCTTTAAGTGCTGCTGGGAAACGCAGCCCTGTTCTGTGGCTGACATTGATCATGTCAGAGGAAACTGGGATGGATCGTCGGATCGTCTTTGACATTGCTGCTGCGTGTGCGTGAGGACCTGCGCGCGTGTGTTTGTGCGTTCAGACGTGTTTGTGTAGCCCCCCTGGGATGGCGGCTCGGCTCCGCGCTAACCGGACCCTCTCCAGCTGGATCTCCCGGTTGACGTCTCGTCTAAGTGTCGCAGTCACACCTGTAACGCTATCTTAGGAGTCAGTGCACGACTATTCTGGGAACCGTGAGGAGTACAGGACCGTGAGAAAGACGAGTAGAAGTTCCTCATGTGATACCAAACGATATCAGTCTGTTTCCAATGAATTTCAAAAGGGCATTTCAAATGAATTTATGTAATAATATTTGAATGGGACTCGCCTGTAAGAAAGGGCTTCGTGTTTGATTGAGTGTGTTAAGGCCAGGCGAATGTCATTTCCCACAAGCTGAAGCAGACTATCTAAAGTGACCATCTCTATGTACATTTACATTTAGTCATTAGCAGACGCTCTTATCCAGAGCACCTTCCAGCAAGTACAGGCACATTTCTCCCTGAGGCAAGTAGGGTGAAGTGCCTTACCCAAGGACACAACGTCATGTAGCCACAGCCGGGAATCGAACTCGGAACCTTTCCGATCGCTAGTCCAACGCCTTAACTTTAATGAGCTGTTTATCAGTAATGTGGGCACAACTCACATGGTAGTTATTTGGGCTTCAATCTCCCGTTTTCTATGTAAATTTGTCCTCCTAATCAGATTTGATGTTGATTGTGGCGCCCCAGTTCACCCCACAGCACCTTCTCCTGCTAATGCTGCTCTGTGCTATCTTGATGGCCCCCCTTATTGTGATGAGTCGTCTAAAAGTGTCTCCAGAACATGGAGTGTGATCTCAAGTGCACTAACCTCTACAACCCTCTCTCTCTCTCTTTCTCTCTCTCTATGTCTCTCTCTCCCTCTTCCTCCTTCTCTCTGTCCTTCTCTCCCTCCTCGCTCTCTCCCCCTCCTTCTCTCTCTTTCTCCCCCTCCTTCTCCCTCTCTCTCTCTCTCTCTCTCTCTCCCCCTCCCAGGCACGTACTCTTCATCCGCCCCTGAGATGAGCGGTCTAGGCCTCCACAGGGGGCGGTCTTCAGGGCTGAACCCCAGCCCTGGCAACCCCCAGCCCCAATGCTGCTGAAACACACACACCTACGAGCTGCTAGACGGAGCTACACACAAACACATCCACACACAGACAGCCGGACTGGCCGCAACATCGTGCTCTCCTGATAACGTCTGTGTTTACGTGTGACGGAAAGAACGTTCCGGTGTTCGGTGACGAGAGAGAGAGAGAGAGAGATAGAGAGAGAGAGAGAGAAACTGCTGATCCGCCGAACAGAGAGAGAGAGAGAGGAAGGAAGGAAGGAAGGAACGGAGGGAGGTCGTAGACGAGGGCGGAGGAGGAGTGTGAGGAACTCGCAGAGAGAGAAACCCAATCCTCTTAGGTAGCAGCGCTGAGCGAAAACCCCCAAGCGAGACAGAGTGGGAGGGAAAGCGAGCGAGCGAGGGGGAGGAGAGGGAGCCCAGAGGCCAATCCCAGACTGCGTGAGTCAGAGCAGGCTGCCCGCCGGCCATCGAGCCCCCTTCCCTCCGTTCCCTCCATCGCGGCGGCGGCGTTCGTCCAGAGAGGTGGCGTGCGAGAGTAGAGGGGGTCCACAGGTGCCGAGTCATGAGCGATGGGGGCTATGGTGACCCTAGCGTAAATGGCTATTCCTCAGCACAGCTTAGTGCCACTGTCTGCTGCTCAATCCTCCTCCCCTCCTCCTCCTTCCTCCTCTTCCCCCCGAGCCCTCGCCCCCCCTCTGCCGCCGTGCCCCGTCGCTGGTGCCCCACCTCCTCAGCCCTGCCGACCTCGCGCCCGCCGTCGGCCATGTTGGGAGTGGGCGTGTGGAAGCTGGTGCGCGGCTTTCGTCAGCTGGAGCTACATCGCCTCATCCTGGCTCTCATCCTCTTCTGCCTCCTCTCCATGGCCTGCCTGGCCTACTACGTCAGCAACAGCCCCCAAGATCAAGGAGGCGCCACCCCTGCCCCTTCAGTGACTGCGGCGGAGGGGCCCCTCTCTCAGCAGGGGGTGCCGGAGGGGCGGGGTGGGAGGCCAGCGGACGCCCCTGTTTGTGCCCCCACGCCCGGGCCGCCTGCGGCCCATCAAAGCCGTGGATAACTCGCGGACGGAGCCGGTGGTGCTGGTGTTCGTGGAAAGCATCTACTCCCAGCTGGGCCAGGAGATCGTGGCCATCCTGGAGTCCAGCCGCTTCCGGTACCGCACGGAGATCGCGCCGGGCAAAGGGCGACATGCCCACGTTGACGGAGCGAAACCGCGGACGCTACGCGCTGGTAATCTACGAGAACGTGCTCAAGTACGTCAACCTGGACGCCTGGAACCGAGACCTTCTGGACAAGTACTGCGTGGAGTACGGCTGTGGGCGTGGTGGGGGTTCTTCAAAGCCAACGAGAACTCGCTCCTCAGCGCCCAGCTCAAGGGTTTCCCCCTGTTCCTGCACTCCCACCTGGGGCTGAGGGACTATCGCATCAACCCCAACGCCCCGCTTCTCTACATCACCCGGCCCAACGAAGTAGAGGCCGGCCCCCTGCCGGGCGAAGACTGGACCGTCTTCCAGTCCAACCACTCCACCTACGAGCCCGTCTTGCTGGCCAGCACCAAGTCGTCGGAGGCGCTGGCCCACCTGGGCCCCCTCCGCTCGGTCCACGCCACCGTGGTCCAGGATCTGGGCCTGCACGACGGGATCCAGAGGGTGCTGTTCGGCAACAACCTCAACTTCTGGCTGCACAAGCTGGTGTTCGTGGACGCCATTGCCTACCTGACGGGGAAGAGGCTGTGCTTGTCGCTGGAGCGCCACCTGTTGGTGGACGTGGGACGATATCTTTGTGGGGAAGGAGGGCACCCGCATGAAGGTGTCGGATGTGGAGGTAGGTCTGCTCGCTGTCCGTAGCTCTTCTTTGGGTCCTTCTTGTTCCCGCATGCGCGGTTTTTTCTCTGAAGTCAGGCTGTTTTGACCTTGTGTACTTTCTTAGACAGGTAGATCTTTGTGTGTCAGCCTAGTTTAGTTGGTTGTCAATTCCGGTCCTCAGGGCCCACTGTCCTGCATGATTTAGATGTTTTTCCCCCTTCCAACAAACCTGATTCAAATAAATTTTCATTATCAGGCCTCTTCGGAGCTTTACGAGGACCCATTCATTTGAATCAGGTGTGTTTGGAGCAGGGAAACATCTAAAATATGCAGGACAGTGGGCCCTGAGGACCAGGAATTGAGAACCACTGGCCTAGTTCAAATAGGCCAGACATAGCAATTCTAGAATATTCCGTTAAAAACAAAACCCAGCCTAACCGTTTGAGCTTTGAAGTTACGACCGGCCTTTTGTGCCCAGAAAAGAGCGATTGATTTCCGGCGAGGCTTGTCAGCAAGGTTCGTCTAGCTGGTGAATCACAGAGCCGTTTGTTAGTGTCGTTAGCAGCCTGCCATCAGACATTAGCCTTGGTGCTCATGTTGTTTTGGTCGTTAGCCTGTCGCCATGCATCCAAGAAACAGCACATGCTGCCCGGCTCCACTCTGAGGGGAAAAAAACAATGTCGCATTACTTTTGACAAGCCTGCACACACGCGCGCACACATTCACACACATACACACGCAAACCCTCAACCCTTTTTCCCTGCGGCACGCCTGAACCCGAGCCTTATTTGAAGTGACAAAAGCGTGAGATTCCCACCCCTCTTAATGGGTTTGCCTCTCCGCGGGCCCCGGCCTCCACGGAACTTTCCGGGGCCTGCGTCAGCGGTTTGACTGCCTGGAGGGGACACGCTGCCACGTGCATCCAACTAATTTAGTGCAATTAGAATCAGAATAGGACGAGGAGTTATGAGGGCTTCCTGCCGTGACAACAAGAAGGCCACGCGAAGGAGCTGGAAGGGGACGGGGGTTAACGCAACACTGCAGCGAAGCAATATGGGTAAGGGTGATGACCGTGTGTTGCCTTTACCCAGAAATGGAGGGGGGAGGGAGGGAAGGGAAAGGGAGGCGGAGGGGGCCTCCCTCCCCACCCCCCACCCCTTTGCCCAAGTCAATCAAGCAGTTAATTAGTTTGGCCTTCATTTCCTCTGACAGCATTGCCATCGTTCTGCTTTAGCATGCAAGTGCGTTAGAGAGTGGAGGGCGATCAAATAAGGCACTTTCCTATGCGTTGAGTCATCACCGTGGCCTACGGGGACACAACTGGGTAATTGCTTTAGGAGCTGATTGGATATGACTCACAGAGCGTTAGCACAGGACTACGCACTTTCCATCCCACTTTAAACAACGGGGGGGGGGGGGGGGGGGGGGGGGGGAACACATTAAAGCAACGCAAAAGGCTCATCATCGAACGACCCTTTCCTCCCGCGTCCCGCCTCGCCGCTGGGGGATGCGACGCCATCGTCGGCGAGTCCTCGGCGGGGGGGTGGGTGGCAGCCGGGGGGCCTCGAGGGACGGTGTCACTTACCTGCGGTGCTCTGCCCCTGAGGAGGCCGTTTCTAATCCTATTACGGGGGGCGATGGAAGGAGCGTTTAGCGGCCTGAATGAGAGGGGAGCTGGAGTGCGGTGAAAGAGCTTTTACAAGTGGGCTCGTATTGTTGAGCGAGTTCCCGCCCCCCCCCCCCACCCTTCATTATTCCTTCACGCGAATGCTCGAACCACTTTTTACCAAGTTCAATCGTCATCAGGTTCTATTCAACCATCTAAGGGGTGGTTTAAAAACACTCACACACACACACACACAGGCTGAAGACACGTACAGACTTACAGCACCCGCTCATGCACTTTTCAATTCACTTTTCAGCAGTTGAATCGGTCAGATTCAGTAGAAAACGTCGTGCAGAAGTCATGGATTTTGAGTACTGGTGAGGAAACCCAGTCTTAAGCCTCGACTGTAGCTGAACCTGACAGTAGCTGGGAGGTTGTTGGTGTGTTCTCACCTGCTGTTGGGAACCCCTGCTGCTGCTAATGTCATTTTTTCCATTTATTTATTTATTTCATTCATAGCAACAGAAATAAACAGAACGAATACATCTTGGTACAAATAATGAATGAAAGGGCACAGAAAGAAGCAAAAGCTTATGATGTCTGCCCCTTATCAAATGAAATTATACACTTCCAGTGCGATGTGTAAAAACTAAACAAAAACATACAGTAAAAAAACGCTAAACAACTCTTTTGTATCTTTCCACTAATAATTTTTTCACGCTTTTTTTAAAGATATTAATGGACTTAGAGGTTTTAATTTTGTATTCCTGGGCGTTCCACAGACTGACTCCTTGAATTGAGGATTCTGTCATTATGCTGCTGTACGCCGACGATCTCTCTCTAATCAGACGGGTGCTTAGTCAGTCATCCCCAATCCGGATCCATCTAGATGTCAGTTTAGAATAGCAAACAAAACATCGATCTCTCTCTCTGGGACGGTCAGGCGAGCTCAACCGGTCCTGCTTGACCCCAGCTCCTCATTCTGTGCTCTTATTTTTAGATTAGATTAGATTCAACTTTATTGTCATTTCACAAGTACGGGGTAACGAAATACAGTTAGCATCCAACCAGAAATGCAAAACTGAATATATCCTTTATAAGTAGAGCATACAGAATACGTACAGGAAAAAGTATTAAAGTGATTTGGTAGCAACAAATATACAGCTGTATTGTACAAAATGTTACAGCATTTTATAGTTCCCCCGAAAGGTTGTTCTCGAGATTCCGTCTGATGTTGGCGTTCTAGTTCTAGATGATGGCCATTGTTGTCGCGCTGCGTCTAGTTCAAATGCAGATCCTTCCTTGGCACGGTCCGCTGTCGTTCTGGTAGAACAGGGCACTAATTGTCCACGGTTATCTGCTCTACTTACTGCAGCGGTCTTTATTTGCGCGGCGCTTTGAATAAAAGCATCTGTTAAATGAGTAAATATGCTGTCAGCGAGTATCAGAATCAGAGTGTGATAATGGCCTGATAATGATCATTCATTAGAATCAGGTGTGCTGGAGCAGGGAAACGTCTAAAACCTTCAGGACAGCGGCCCTCGAGGACCGGAGTTGCCCACCTCTGGTCTATGGGGTGGACAGGGTGGATGTTTCTGTGGTACAAGCATGTACCGTTGCTAGCAGTTGGACCGTACCATGCGTTTCACAGTATGTAAAACGAGCCGTTGTGGCCAAAAATGCAGACTGAAGCAAATAATATATATAAATAAACACTTCTTTCTTTGCGGTTCATCAGTAACACATCTCCCTTACTGCTGAGATGACGAGAGGGCAGAGCTCTCGACTACCAAGCCCAGGTAGTCTGAAAGGACGCTGCTTTGTTTGCCAGCGGATCCCATAGAGAAACGCGTTTTTCTGACACCACCGGGCAGCTGGGAGTTGTAGTTTCACTTGAAGAAGATTCGCTGTGAATGTTACAGCTTACTACAGGACCCCCCACTCATTTGGTCAGCCATCTGCTCCTCAGCTCATTCGAAAGCATACGCTTTAGGAACCTTTTAAGGGAAATGAATCTAGAAATATCTACCTTGATATGATTGTAAGCGCTTTGAACCCTGGGAGTTCTGACAGATTGACAAAACCAGGTTGCGCGTCCCAATTAATCTTATCCCCACCCCTTTCCCTGGATCTCTGATCCCTCTCCAAGCCTCCAAAGTGACCCAGAAGTGTGTTTCTGTATGCGTCCGCCCCCCAGCTCTCTTCCCTGTTCTCTAGCGCTCGACCAGCATCTTCACACGGAGTCGAGTCCAATCTGGCCTCTCCGGAATGCGCTCAGCGAGATAGGGTGTTTGTTCAGCCCGCATCAGTGTGTCATCAGATCAGTGTGTATCTCCTCTCTGTGTCTCAGGACACACAGACACACACACACACACTTATCTGTCAGCAAACCTTGAGTCGTGCCCAGCAGTAAACACACACTCACCACGGCACCGATTCGGATCAGGCGGAGGCGCGTAAACAAACGCACGTTAATCTGCAAGGTAAACAAACCGTGCGTACACACCCCGCTTCTCAAGGACACCCCCTGGCTTCCGCCCTCCGTTGAGAATAAGTTTGAGACAGATAGCTTCTATTATCAGTCCCAGCAGCCACCCCATCTCTCCATTTACCATCAGGGACTTTGCGAGCGGGGAGCCAAGGTGTCTATCTGGCTGCTGTGTTGAGCCACTTGGTAGCTATCCCATCAGTCCCTGTGTTGGGATTAGGGGAGGGGCACACACATTCCACACAATCTAATCGATGAAAAGGGAATGAAAAGCTGCGTATTTTTCCACAGGTGGGGGGTTCGCAAATACCATTAGCATCCATACAATATCTCCCAAGTGTCAGCGCCTATCTCCTATTGATCCAGCTTGTGTGTGCAAATAGTCTGCGAGTAGGAAATGGGCTTTATCAGTTATGCTTTGTAACGCTACTTGAGCCTGACTTCTCAATTTTTGGGGGGCTCGTTCAAGAGGTGCGGTACTTTGCCATCTAGCGGTTCAAGTGTAATTCCACTCTGCGTAACCTGTTTGCCGGATGCTTCTAAGATTTTGACTTAACTGAAACCGAACGATCTTTCTCCTCAGACATTTAGTTAGTTAGGGTAATTGTCTTCAGAACATCTCATCTGGGAGTGTGCATCACCCAGTCTTTGAAGAAAACATGGTTTGGCAACCGATTTATGTGTATTTTTCCTTTGTAGGCCTTACTCAACACTCAGAACAAGCTGCGGACTCTGGTACCCAATTTTACCTTCAACCTGGGATTTTCTGGAAAGTTCTATCACACAGGTGTAGTGAATGTCATCGTACTACGATTCCAATACTGCCCCTGACTTTATTTAGGGCAAGTGAACTAAATCTAGAGTTGATATATCCTGATAAGTTTCATTCATTTAGGATCTCGGTTAGGAAAGCACCAGTGGTCTTCATCTTCACCTCGTTCCCCTTCTACCTGCTATTTCTCACACTCTCTTTTCGCCACCTTCCTCCCTCCCTCCCTCCCTCGCCCCCTCCCTCTTCCTCCCCCCTCCCTCTCTACCTCCTCCCTCCCTCCTCCCTCCCTCCCTCCCTCCCTCCCTCCTCCTCCTCTTCCCTCCTCCCTTCCTCTCTACCTCCCCCCTCCTCCTCCTCCTCTTTCCTCCTCCTCCCTCCTTCTCCTCCCTCCTCCCTCCCTCCCCCCCCCTCCCTCTCTACCTCCTCCCACCCCCCTCCCTCCCTCCCCCCTCCCAGGCACAGACGAGGAGGACCGGGGAGACGACATGCTCCTGCGACACAGGAAGGAGTTCTGGTGGTTCCCTCATATGTGGAGCCACATGCAGCCCCACCTGTTCCACAACGTCACTGTGCTGGCAGAGCAGATGAGGCTCAACATGCTCTTCGCCCAGGTGAGGGGGTGAGGGTGAGGGTGGGGGGGTGTGGAGATGCCTTTTGTGAATGTTAAGGCTAACGCTAGTCGGCCACAGGAGTGATAGATGCGTGACATGAACTAGTCGTTCTAGGAATATCTGCGTCAGATGAAGACGTATCCAATACGATGCGTTTCCGCTGATTTCCAATTGAATCGCTTTGGAGACGCGTTTATTCGATCCGGTACGTTAAGACCGAAACAAGCTGGACTGTGCAGCTGTTGCCTTTCGAAGATGCAAAGTGCAATGGATGAAATACCCAGGGACGGTTATTTATGGGCTGAGCCAGACACCCTCACTGTGTCTGGGGAGAGCCACGATGCCACTTTATTTACGCTTCCTTCAGGGGGAGTCTATCGAGTTCCTTCAACCGGAATCGAGCCTGATTGAATAGGCCGTCGTTGGGAAGAGGGGTTTGTGGCTAGTGCTTTGGGGGTCAGGCCTAATTCAGATAGCGAATGGAGCCGTAATTGGATTGGTGGATACCGAGGCCACTCTTCCATTCCTCCTGGTTAGCGATATTGGCGTTTTCGCTTGTTCAGGCAGCCCCTCTTGATCTCCGGTAGCAGCCACAGGGGGCCTCTCCAGTGGGCCCCCACCCCCGTGGCTCCCTGCTCCTCCTCCTTCACCTTGTGTGTTTGGAGCTGGCAGCCTGCCACCTCCCCGTAAAGACGGGCCCTAATGTGCAGTGACACGCCTCCCAGACGCCAAAGCTAAAGATGCCTTAAGGCTATAAGCTTCTGCTGCTGGCTTGATGAAGTGATTGGCGTGGGTAGCTTGGGTCCCCAGGCCCCTTTAGAGAGAGAGACGTGTCTGTGTGTGTGTGTGTGTGTGTGTGTGTGTGCGCGTGTTTGGGTGCGCGTGTGTGGCGGTGAATACCAACCACGGCTGTTCCCCTCCTCCTGGTCCATCCTGTCCCCCAGTTCTCCTCGAGACTGACAGTGACGGACGGTCTCTCCGAGCGCTTTGGTCAGGGGCGAGAGGTAGGGGAGGAGAGGCGAAGGAGAGCGGCAGAGGAATCCTTCATCACGGCTTAATGAGGCTGCAAACATCCTCTCCTTAGCAAGGGCACGCAGTCTGAGAGGCGCACTTAGCATTCCCTGCACACCTCACCGTGTGACACAGACGCCCAAGTTTGTCATGGTTCATAAATGTTTCTTCCGTAAGGACTGAAGATGATGCTGTTCCATCAAAATGTGTCTTAGGGGCTGTGTTGCCCCCTGGTGGAGAAGGGAGAAGGTGACCGGGGCTGCCATCAGACTATAACGTCTTCCTTTTCTTCCCATCCTTCCGCTCTTGTTCCCGCTCCCTTCCTCTCTCCCTCCCTCCCTCTCTCCCTCCGTCCAGGAGCACGGCATCCCCACAGACCTGGGCTACGCCGTGGCCCCCCATCACTCGGGGGTCTACCCAGTGCACAGCCAGCTGTACGAGGCTGGAAGTCTGTGTGGGCCATCAAGGTGACCAGCACGGAGGAGTACCCCCCACCTCCGGCCTGCCCGCTACCGCAGGGGCTTCATCCACAGTGGCATCCAGGTACCGCCCCTGTCCTCCTCCTCTCAGGCCCTCCTCCTCCTCTTCTCATGCCCTCTTCCTCCTCTTCTGAGGCCTTCCTCTTCCTCCTCTTCTTCCTCTTCTCAGGCCCTCCTCTTCCTCTCTCTTCTTCCTCTTCTCAGGCCCTCTTCCTCCTCTTTTCAGGCCCTCCTCCACCTCCTCTTCTCAGGCCCTCTTCTTCCTCCTCTTCGCACGCCCTTCTCTTCCTCCTCTTGTCAGGCCCTCTTCTTCTTCCTCTTCTCAGGCCCTCCTCTTCCTCCTCTTCTCAGGCCCTCCTCTTCCTCTTCTTCCTCCTCTTCTCAGGCCCAGCCTCTTCCTCCTCTTCTCAGGCCCTCTTCTTCCTCCTCTTCTCAGGCCCTCCTCTTCTCAGGCCCTCTTCTTCCTCCTCTTCTCAGGCCCTCCTCTTCCTCTTCTTCCTCCTCTTCTCAGGCCCAGCCTCTTCCTCCTCTTCTCAGGCCCTCCTCTTCCTCCTCTTCTCAGGCCCTCCTCTTATCAGGCCCTCTTCTTCCTCCTCTTCTCAGGCCCTCCTCTTCTCAGGCCCTCCTCCTCTTCCTCCTACCTTTTACTGGTTGGACATGTCTCCCCCGCAGTCTTTAATGGTGCTTGGTGTTTCCTCACTGATCCAGGTGCTGCCCAGACAGACGTGTGGCCTGTTCACCCACACCATCTTCTATAACGAGTACCCCGGGGGCTCCAAGGAGCTGGACAAGAGCATCCGCGGAGGAGAGCTCTTCCTCACCGTGCTCCTCAACCCTGTACGGTCACACACACACAAACACACTGGAGACAGAAACACACACACACACACACACTGGAGACAGAAACACACACACACACACACACACACACACTGGAGACAGAAACACACACACACACTGGAGACAGAAACGCACACACACTGGAGACAGAAACACACACACACTGGAGACAGAAATACACACACACACACACACACACACACACACACTGGAGACAGAAATACACACACACACACACACACACACTGGAGACAGAAATACACACACACACACACACACACACACTGGAGACAGAAATACACACACACACACACACTGGAGACAGAAATACACACACACACACACTGGAGACAGAAATACACACACACACACACACTGGAGACAGAAATATACACACACACACACACACTGGAGACAGAAACACACACACACTGGAGACAGAAATACACACACACACACACTGGAGACAGAAATACACACACACACACACACTGGAGACAGAAAAACTCACACACACTTGAGACAGAAACACACACACTGGAGACAGAAACACACACACACACACACACACACACACTGGAGACAGAAACACACACACACACTGGAGACAGAAACACACACACACACACTGGAGACAGAAATACACACAGTGGAGACAGAAATACACACACACACACACACTGGAGACAGAAAAACACACACACACTGGAGACAGAAACACACACACACACACACACACACACACACACACTGGAGGCAGAAACCCACACACGCTGGAGACAAACGCGCACATTCAGAAGTGTGTTTCTGTGGGCTCGTGAAAAACATGTGGTTTCTAACTTTGAATCCCAAATGGTTGCGCAAATTATTTATTGACTTAAACACAACATAGACTGGAAGTGCCTTCGAATGGGTCGGTCCTCAAATTGGGGGATTATGTCCCAAGGCGGTTATGTTCCACCAGATCTGTTTTCAGTCAAGTGCTCTCAGAAAGCTCTTTCCAGAGCACTTGAGAAAATTGCCGCCCAAAAATCTAAATGGCTTCACTTCCTCCATTTACCTGTGTGCTCACGTCTCCTGGCTTCTTCCTAACTGCAGATCAGCATCTTCATGACCCACCTGTCTAACTATGGAAACGACCGCCTGGGCCTCTACACCTTCGAGTCCCTGGTCAAGTTTGTCCAGTGCTGGACCAACCTACGCCTGCAGACCCTGCCCCCTATCCAGCTTGCCCAGAAATACTTCCAGATCTTTCCGGAAGAGAGAGACCCCCTGTGGCAGGTCAGGGAACTGCTTATTCGTATTGATTTTGATGGGGGGGTGGAAAATGATACCCGTCGAAAGCGGAAAGACACGTTTTCTGAGGTAAGATGAAGCGAGTTCGGGTCGTTGCTGAAACTGAAAGCGCTGTTTCACCGCTTCTCAGAACCCGTGTCACGACAAGAGACACAAGGATATCTGGTCGAAGGAAAAGACATGCGATAGGCTGCCCAGGTTCCTGGTCATAGGCCCACAGAAAACAGGTTAGACGCATACACGCACTCTGTCTCTCACAGTCTTCCACTCACACCAAGAGTATTTTGTAACTGTGTGTGTGTTTGTGTGTGTGTTTTCAGGCACCACGGCCCTCCACTCGTTCCTGAGCCTCCACCCAGCCATCACCAGCAGCTTCCCCAGCCCGTCCACCTTCGAGGAGATCCAGTTCTTCAGCGGGCCGAACTACGACAACGGCATCGACTGGTAGGTCCTCCTCCCTCTCCCATCGGTCTCTCCTCTCTGCCATCTCCCTTCCTCCCCTCTCTCCCTTCCTTCCTTCCTTGGTCCTCGGTCCTCCTCTCACCCCCTTCTCCTCCTCCCCCCCCCCCCCTCCTCTGTGGATCACAGGTACATGGAATTCTTTCCCTTCCCCTCCAACGTCAGCACCGACTTCATGTTCGAGAAGAGCGCCAACTACTTTGACACGGACGTGGCACCCAAGCGGGTCGCCGCCCTCCTCCCCCGGGCCAAGATCCTGGCCGTGCTCATCAACCCGGCGGACCGCGCCTACTCCTGGTACCAGGTACCACCCTCCGCCCAGCCGTCGCGCACGAACACAAGGCGCCACCCGCTTTCGCTCAACTGCGCTTAAAAGTATTGGCCTTTGACCCCTGAATGCGACCTGGAATCTCTGTGTCCTGTCCCTCTCCGCTCCCCCCCCCCACCCACACAGCACCAGCGAGCTCACCAGGACCCGGCGGCCATCAATCACACCTTCAGCCAGGTGGTGACGGCTGGCCCCGCCTCCCCACGAGACCTGCTCATGCTGCAGAGACGCTGCCTTAAACCTGGGGCCTACGCCACGCACCTGGAGCGCTGGCTACACCACTACCAGCCCAACCAGGTCTGCACACACACACACACACACACTCACACACACAAGCAGTGTTTTTTTCTGTCACTTCTGTGCTGTAATACGACATTTACCAGGGCTCCCATAGTATCACTGCAGAGCAGTAGGGCTGTATTGTGACATGTTTGTGTCTGTGTGTGTGTTCAGATGCACATTGTGGATGGCACCCTGCTTCGCTCCAACCCCGCCCTGGTGATGGAGGGCATCCAGAGGTTCCTGGCCGTAACCCCCATCTTCAACTACACCCAGGCTCTTACGTGAGTTCACACAACTGCCACCAACCTGGCAACCCACGCTTTCTCGCACTCAGCGTCCTTCCTTACTTTCCAAGTCCTACAGTATCTGTGCCTATAGAGTGGCACTGTGAGTAACTCAAGCATTTGTGTTTGTCTCTCAGGTATGATGAAAGTAAAGGGTTCTGGTGCCAGAGAGTAGAATCAGGCCGACCCAAGTGTCTAGGCAAGAGTAAAGGCAGGAAATACCCAGAGATGAGCCCTGAGGTACAGCAACCCAACACCTTTCCACCTCCCTCCTTGTCCTCCTCCTCCTCCTCCTTGTTCACCTCCTCCTTCTCCTTGTCCACCTTCTCCTTGTCCTCCTTCTCCTTGTCCATCTCCTCCCTGTCCACCTCCTCCTTGTCCACCACCTCCTTTTTCACCTCCTCCTTGTCCTCCTCCTCTTTGTCCACCTTCTCCTCCTCCTTGTCCACCTCCTCCTTGTCCATCTCCTCCTTGTCCACCTCCTCCCTGTCCACCTCCTCCTTGTCCATCTCCTCCCTGTCCACCTCCTCCCTGTCCACCTCCTCCTTGTCCATCTCCTCCCTGTCCACCTCCTCCTTGTCCACCACCTCCTTTTTCACCTCCTCCTTGTCCACCTCCTCCCTGTCCACCTCCTTATTGTCCACCTACTCCTCCTTGTCCACCTCCTCCACCTCTCCTCCTCATCTACCTCCTCCTCTTCCTCCAGTCATGAACATGTTGTCTCTTGTGTGTGTGTGTGTGTGTGTACCACAGACGCGTGCCTTCCTGACAGAGCATTACCGCGAGCACAACATGGAGTTGCTGAGGCTACTGAACCGCCTGGGCCAGCCGCTCCCCTCCTGGCTCCGAGAGGAGCTGCAGAGCAGCAGCTGGAGCTGAGACCCTCCACACACACCCACCCACCAACACACACTCACACACACACACACTGTTCCGACTGGACTGGACCACGCCGGGGGGGGGGGGGGGGGGGGGGTAGACTTAGGGGGTTACATCCTTTACGAACACACACCAGTCACTAGAGAGGGTGGAGGAGGAGAGAGGGGGTGGATGTGCACACCCTTTGTTTTGGACTATGGACTCCTCCACCCTTGCGATCGCTGCTGAAGCCAACAGTGTCATGGTAAGAGGACGGGGGGGTGTAATGGGGGGGTCTGGGAATGGACTGCTCACTGTTCCCCCCCCCCCCCTACCTCCATTATGTACAGGCCCATTGTGTTCATGAAGAACCATGAGGTCTAACCCTTCCGTCTCTTAGACTGGTACGGAGAGAAGCCTTCAGTTTCAACCCTCGGCCTTCTACAACAGGATGTGACCTAACAGGATATCCTGTGAACCTCTGAAGCGCATGAATGAATTGACCCAGGGCAAAATATTCGCGAGGAGGTGATACACACACACACACAAACTTCTCATTGCGTCAGAAGAATGATTGTAAAACATTGTACATTTTAAAAAGCTGTTGTATATTTTGGGTGACGAAGGCAGGTGGGAAATGTGACAATTCGATGGCGGACCAAGCTTGACAGCGTATTGGACTGTTTTCACGACAGAGGTGTGTGAGATTGGATGGATGGTGTGTAAATCCCAGTCCCCCTACTCCAATGTCTCCCTCTCTCTCTCTCTCCTGCACCTCTGCTTGTGGAGCTAGTTTGGTCAGGGGGTGCTCTGGTAAGACGCAACATAAGAGTTCAGTGTAAAACTCTGTGCACGTTCTCCCTCACTCTCACACAGGTTCTATTCACTCTGACTTGCACTGTGTGGAGATGGACTACTCAGAAAGAAAGGGAGAGAGAAAGAGAGAGAAGTAAGGGGGAATCTAGGGCGAGAAGGAGGGAGAGAGAGAGAGAGGGAGGTCTGTGTGTGTCTTTTTGCCTGTGAGGTGTCTGTCAACAGGAGCTGCTGTCTTGTTTTCTGTTTATTTTGTAAAAACTGACGAAAAGCCCAACGTTGTATCATCTCTAATAAATGTATAGAGAGGTTGGAACTGAGGAGTCATCTGTGTTCCTGTCTTCTTCTGCATCTGGGGGTCAGAGGTCACACCAGGGAGGCAGTAGAAAGCTGACATCTGTGAGATGGTGGTGAATGAGATGTCAGAATGTGGACCATGACGGATCCTGAGTAACGTGTGTTAAACCAATCCTTTTATGAAATGTCAATTCCACAGTGCCAGATTTTCCTCATTCAAAATAAAAATTCTATTTTTTACTGTCCGAGCCACAGAATGCAATTGTTCTACAAAATCTAAATGTTTATAGTTTCAGAATAGATGGATACCTACAGTAAGGAAAATGAGCAAGACTGCTGTTTCAACGTTGGTTGTTCTGTGAATAATGTTGTGTCTCCTGCAAATCAAATGGCTGGTGTCATCTCATCATTTGGACACAAATGTGACTGACTGTTTCACAAGAGTGGGCTGCAACAAGACAATCGCAGTATTTGACTAGGAAACCAAGCCTTATAGATCAAGAGGGTGAATAACGGTTTTGCCAAATGTTTTAGGACAAGATTTGATGGACCAAAGTGAAAAGGCTAGTGGAAAATTTATTTATGATGTTTGTATTCATCCTGAATTAGATTGTATCAGTTTACATAAAGATGCTCAAAATGCCTGAACTGTTTCCCCTACTTTGTAATTTCTTACAACTATAATTTTACTTTTGCCATAAAATATAAAACCAGTAGTAGTAGTTATATCAGTCTATGCTAAATTGCCACATTTACATCCTCCCTGTCCACTCTAAGGTACTGTAAAAGAGCATATTTGTGGAGTTCCTGAAGTCTGGACGCAGCACTGAGACGGTTCTTTTCAGGGTTATCAATGACCTGCTGGTGAATCTCCTGCCTTTGCTTGACCTCAGTGCAATTTTCTGGACAGTTGACCACTCCATCCTCATTGATAGCTTGCAAGTCAACGTCCTGACTGAATACTCCTTTGGCAAGGCCAGGTCCTGAACCTACCAGACACCTCAGGTGTCCCTCAAGGCTCTGTTCTTGGTTCCATCCTTTTTATTATCTGCATGTTCTCACTGTCAGGACATCCGTAAAATGGTCTCTCCTTTTTCTGTTGTGCTGATAAAATACAGCTCAATATTTAAACGACCCCCTTTCTTTCTACCTTACCCATCTCTCCGCCTGTCTTGAGGAGATTAGAGCCTGGATGAAGCAAAACGACTTCAAACTAAACTGCTTCAAACTAAATAGCACAACACTAACGCCCTCTTTGTTGGTTCCAGCACAACAGTTTGGGCCATCCCCTATGAAACTGAACATCTTCCTCACATACGGCATCAACACCTGTGCAAAACCTCTTTCTACCGTCTGATCTTCTCTTTTGCTGCCAGTCTCTTCAAGACTGAATTTTTGCAGTACACATCTCTTTACAAGCCCAGACTGCAAACTAGAAAGGCTCCAGAACATTCTCACAGAGCCAGGATCCTGATAAGTGTGGAAACACCAGCACATGACCACTATGCATCTATACTGGCTCTCCCATCTCCTACTGGATTCAATTCAAAACCGTCTGCTAACCTTGAAATGCGTCCACCTCCTCCCTGTCCACCTCCTCCCTGTCCACCTCCTCCCTGTCCACCTCCTCCTTGTCCATCTCCTCCCTGTCCACCTCCTCCTTGGGAAACAGCACTCCCTTAAATAACTCTCCCCATAATCCCTCACATCCTTAAATATTCTCTGTTATGTTCACAAAAGACTTGTTGGTCCAATGACTTAACACTTTTATGTTATATTAGCCTTTATATAGCCACTACACCAAGAAAAATATTCAGGTTAATGTAACCAGAAAGAAATATTCCTCAACCAATAGGTCAGTAGCTCATTTGGATTCCTCTCCTCTGATACATCTTCAATGTGCTTCTCAGAACACAAACGATTGATTTCATCATGTGGATTCTGTTCTCAAGGACAGAAGTTTTGAATTTTCTAGAAGGACAAAGCAAGATGAACAAACCTCAATCTCACATTCAATCGTGGAACATTTCAAACATGTCAGTATTGTTTGTGAGGATGAGCTCATATATACCATAGATAGAGTATAACTCACCAGAAAATCATAATTCACCACAAGACACTGGTGATTCATATCAGTAGAAGAGCTTCTGGTTCTGTCGTTAAGGACATCTGTCCAACTCCCCCCCCCCCCCCCCGCCCCCCAACATGCCCCAGGGACCTCAGCCTCGCCTCACCTCAACCTCCCGCAGCGACCAGCAGAGGAACAAGGTTAGACAAGCATTACTTCCACTTAGCCAAGCCCCAAGTGGGACTAACCCCCTCTCCCAGTCTTATTAAGGGCCTGCACCTCCTCTGTCTTCCAGCTCTGACCACAGCGCTGTGATAAACCCTCTCCACGTACCACATCATGGTCAGTGTTGAAATGTCGCCAAGGTTCCAATACAGGCTTTTAACATTTAAGACAGCATTATGCAGAGCTGTCTGTAATTTACCTACGCAGACTAAGGATCTTGTAGAAGGTGTTTGTACACCATTTATAATTGTCCTTGCGGTTTCTACTTCAGAATTGACAATCTTGACTCTGACTTGTGGCCATTCCGACTACTATGTTGTTACAAATAATGCACAATTTACACCTTTGTAACCTTTAATCCAACATGATTGGATAGGGTAAAATGTAACTTCTTAATCAAATGTACAGTCATGACCATATCATTTGTCAAAGGGTTCTTTCAAGAAATGAACCAATCTAACCAGTAGAGGGAGACATCGTTTCTGTAATAGAACAGAAAAGAATACCTTATCCAAGTCTTACAACATTAACACGTGGATCTGTAAAATACATGACAGCCACTGTGTGCTTGTGTATGTGGCTGAATGCCTGTGCTCATCTATGCTGTGGATGCTGATTTGTAGAGATAGCACTATGGTCACCATATGGGTGATATCTGCAGGGGAGTGGGAAACTGGGCCTTAAGCCAGGCATGTAGGAACACGTGTGTGTGTGTGTGTGTGTTTGTATGTGTGTGCGTACGTGTGTGTGTGTGTGTACGTGTGTGCGCATTTCACACCAGGCCCAACACAGCTGAGACCTGATTGTGTCATTAACACAGTACTGCCACCCTGCCCCCATGTCATTACTCTGAACCAATCAGAGGATATCTCCAATCACCATGTGCCAATGGGCCCATCGCTATAGTAACAGATACCAATCATCCACATTAGAAATACATTTACATCTGTATGTTGGCATTCTACCATATTAATAACACATTACTACTTTCTTCTGGTTCATACCAACATGACTAGAAATAGCCAAATAATTTTCAATTTAATTTACTTATATAGTTACATCTACCAATATTCAATGAATGACCAATCAGTTTTATTTGCAGTTAATCAAGCATACTCGGACCATAGTCATCCTGCCTTGATAGAGATATTGAATATGGAATACTGACAAAGGACACGCACCTCAAATCTCCCTAAAGATCTGGGTCACCTTGGAAACTGGATGGACGAGTTCCGGCCTGCCGGTGTGTGCGCGCACATATGCATGTGTGTGTTTGTGTACTTGTTCGTGTCAGTGTGAGAGCATGAGCCTGTGTGTGGTTTGTGTCTGGCTTTCACACATGTTCTTTTGTGTTTACAGTGCAGTGATGTCTCCATGACCCTGTCTCAAACTTCTATGTTATTTTCAAACTGGAACCCGAATGCTAAGCCTTTGCGGGACAGCCTCTAGAATCCTAGGATGAGCACACGCACACACACACACACACATAGGATCTGTCATAGCATGTTACATTTCAGGACTAGTGATGTGTGCTGTGGCCCTTTGACGTGGATTACAGGCTGTGTGTGAATAGAAACGTCCTTCTATTAATCAATTCTACTTCTGGGTTCGGGTCACAACCTAACAGCTAAGCTGTGATACTCTGTGATTTAATGTTGGGCATCCTTGAATAATAGTTGGATTTACAAATGAACGTTTGTCAGACCTATTCTAGATCACTTACATAACTATAGATATGTCATATGTGTACAATGAAGTTCACCGAGCTTGTCAGATACCTAAGGCAGGCTAACATACTACACATAGTGTGAATCCACAATGACTGAATGCTGTGCTATTTACCTGTGTTCAGAGACCCCAAAGGATCGGTTCCGCAGGTGTACAGACTGTGTACCCACATCAGAATCAGAATACATTTTATTCACTATGCAGGATATACAAACACATAATTTACTTTTGGCAGGAGAGAGCAAACAGAACATATATGTAACATAATACTAATAATATTGGTAAAACAGAATACAAAATATAATGTAAAATACTAATTATATACAAATAAGATAAAAGTAAAAGTGGGCACTAGCTGTACAGATGGGGGGGAATATAACTATAGTAATGCAGTGGGCGTGTCTAGTGGGGGGGGGGGGGGGGGGGTAATGTGTGCTTAGGTGTGTGTTTTCAGAAGAAGGAAAGGGAAGTGTATTCCAAGAGACACCTGCAGAGTTGTGAACTTTGGAACTCTGCCGTCACGTCAGAAGCTGGGGTGGATACAGGTGAGACCAAGCATTTCTTCAGTCAGTTCATAGGGAGGTTGGCACAGACAGAAACACAGGCGAACAAGTCTGAGGACCTGGAAACTAAGGAAGAACAAACCAAAGCCTTCTACTACCTGCTGGCTGTCAAGGTAACCCTACACCATACTGAGGTGTGAGAATATAGAGTACCGTGCACTTTGGATTGTTTCATGACTCAATGCAGTGGGAACACAATTTCAGGTTTAATACAGGTAGTTGTCTGTTTAGCTATGTGCGTGTGTATGTAAAAAGGGGAAACAAATATTAACTCTAAATTTCAATCTTTCAATAAATGTTATGCTGGATATATGTGGAGTCATGGAGGAATCGTGGTGCAGTTGGTTAGGGAGTTTGGCTAGTAATCAAAAGGTACCTGGTTCGAACCCTGGCTGTGTCAACTTGACGTTCTGTCCTCGGTCAAGGCACTTTCCCCTACTTGCCTCAGGGGGAATGTCCCTGTACTTGCTGTAAGTCGCTCTGGATAAGAGTGTCTGCTAAATAACTAAATGTAAAAATGAATAAATGTATGACATCGTTAATCAGAAGTGGTATTTCTCTGAGGTGAACATCAAGATTATTGCGAAAGAAAAGTGCGACTTCAGTCTAGGTCCTCATTTCCCCACATCAGTTAGCTGTGAGTGGAGAGAGAGAGAGAGAGACCTAGGACCCAAGCATGATGAGTACATGTGCTTTAAGGTCTCTCCAAGGCATGGCAAGATAACTCATAGTGAACAAACAGAGATGAGACACAGCTGGCATGCAGACAAGCAGGCAGGCTCAACCCCTCTGATGTCACATTTCATCCCGGTCTTAACGCAGGGCATGAGAACACAATACCGACCAGGATAACGATGGGTATTAAAATGTAGGCGATGACTTGGAGACTTGACTCAGTGCCAATAGAACATGTTTTATTACGATGCTAAACCTGGTCAATCCTTCAAGGTCTCCCACAGTATTCCCCCAGGCCAGAAAATAGCAGAAAATATGAGCAGAAAATAGATCCATTATTATTGCAGATAACGTGTTTGCGTATTGAAATCACCATGTGGCGAGAACTTGAGGAAAATAAGTACAAAGTCAGAAGAGGTGGAAGACAGATTTCTATTCACTCAAAAAAAACGTCCCCATATTCTTTTTCAGCGTTGATCTCTGTAATTACATCTGAACACGTGATGCAATCGTGTCGTCTTTCCTGTCACTTACCATTGTCAGTTCCCTGGAAAATGTATATATTATACATTTATAATATGTAATAAACCGGCTCAGGAAGGTGATGGTTAGAAGATGGCGTTGCTGAAAAGCATGACTGTTATCCCACAGTGATATCTGATGTCACCCTACTTCCTCAACAGCGTGATTTGCGGCCCGCATAATCACTCACTGATGAATGCGCCACATGAGTGTCTCGTTATCTATCTGAAACGCTCTTACTCACTGTCTCATTTTTCTTCCTTGTATTTGCACACGCATACCCTCACACAGATACACGGAAATGCACAACAAACACACCTAAACCAACACACGCACCCATATGAGGGCCGTGTGCTGTGATCCGTGCATCAAGAGATACCAGAGATCATTTGAGATTTGGCGCTGAGCATCTCATCTTGATGACTTCGGGCGGCAGGGCTGTTTCTGTACTGACTCTGACCATCTAGTGGCTTTGTGACGGGCAACAGGATCTAACTGGGTTTCTTTACTACGATGTCCCTCTGGCTCTTTGCTCACTCTTTGAAATACAACCCCTTAATCCCAACACATCTGTCAGCCCCCCCCCCCCAACACACATCTGTCACCCCCCACCCCCCCCCCCACACACACACACACACACTCTCTCCTTTCATCCATCCATCCGTCCTGTCTCTCATCTGCCACACATCCAGATGTTAAGTCTAAGTTAATGAGAGTCCTCCTTCTAATGCTGAACTCCCCCCCCCCCCCCCCCCCCATCTACACAACCCCACGCCCCTCTCCGTTATCTGAAGTAAGCAGTACCACCACACTCAATGTAGTCTTCCACACAGACGTCCGACCTTACTCCATACAATGGAGCGCTTAGAATGGGTCGCAGAAAATAATACGTATTATATTCAGGCCCGGATTAAGGTGGGTCTGGGCCCCGGGGCAGGGAGTTTGCAAGGGCCCCCCCCAACCCCCCCCCCCCCCGCCCTGAGCCCAACCACCCAAGCCCCCCCCCCCTACAAAAGTCTCTTTCTGCTCTTCCTTCGTGCAAAATCATACCATATAACATAGACTACAGAGGTACAACTAAAGAAGATCCTAAAGAATATAGGCCTCTGATATCGCAATCGACATCGGCATCTGCATTGTTGTTGGGGCCCCCCGGGCCCCCTGGAGCCATGGGCCCCGGGGCGCCCGCCCCACTTGCCCGGTCGGTAATACGGCCATGATTATATTACGTGGAATGCATTTGTTGCGGAGGGGTGGGGGTCTTCGATCAGACAATCACCTAGGTTGCCTGTGCCTAGACACGCCCCTGACCCCCGCATATCGTTTAGAGACCTGGAGACATCTCCCTAACCGCTGCACTGCCTATTAGCATAGAGTAATTAGGTCTATTTTTGCTGCTTGTGTCAGACTTATGCTGTCATTAGCAGGCATGCCCGTCTCAGCGCTTCGCCCAAAGGTAAACAAGCTCTGTAATTTGATATTCCCGACAAGCTTGCTGGATCGCAGCCAGTGATGTCTTATTTCTCTGACCCCATCAAACGTTGTCCTCGAGTCCACAGGGTATTCAATCTCCATCATCTCCCACCTGTTGCCGTGGTGAGGAGAGACCCTTTTGTCACAGTTACCATTCCCTCTTCCTGCGCAGCTGAACCCAGATGCCCCTGAGCCAATAGTTTGTCAGCCTTTATTGTTGCATCTAAATAGACGCTTGTTTTGTGGGCGGACCAGAGCTTTTGTCTTATCTGATTGTGCTTCACTGTACAGGTCATCTACATTTAGCTGGTGTGGAGGAAAGTGGGATTTCCTGTGTAGCACCGTTCCTGACCTGCTTCACTAATCGATCAAACTTTCACTAATCAATAGAGCTAGTCATTAGATTATAGTTAGTATGTGCTCATGTTGGCTTGCTATTGATGAAAGTAGATTGTGTCTGTCAGGTTGAATAGATTTTCGAGGTCAGAGGAGAAAGTACCGGCTATGTCTCTTGTGAGGAAGCCAGAGAGAGCTCCACCTATAATCTCTCTGCCTTAAGAGGGGTCATGAGCTGGGATTTCTTTCTCTGAGATGGTTGAAACCTCATTTCTGCTTGACTGTCACTATCTATGTTTACATTATTTTGCCCTAGAAAAGATGGTCCTCTGGCCTGAGGAGAGAGACTTGATCCAGACCTAAGCCTAATGTCTTCCTATATGCAGATTGATCCTTCTTATTAAAATACACTGAATTTAGTCAGTCTGTTATGTTAATGGTGACAGACAAAACCCTTTTTAAAATCAATGGTGTACAGTACATTATAATGAGCGCAGGCATGTGGATATTAAAATGATGTATATGTAGTGTAAAGACAATTAATGGATTATGCATAGATTTAAGCAGCAAATCTAAAATTGACACAGGCAAATGAGGCAGATGATGTCCACATCTTGAAAGGATTACACATTGATATATTCCATGTATATAATCTCCAAAGAGCCATGGCGCACAGTGAGGAGGCCTTGCGTCTAGGTGTGAAAGCAGACGTTTCTCTTGTTACATGACAACCATGAACATTCCCAGCTGATGAACCGTCTGTTGCCTTTCAGGGACTTGAAAAAAATGAACATTCAACAGAGTCCCATTGAGTATTGCAGTTGCCATAGCAACAGGGACCGAGTGATGGGGTGTGGGTAAGGCAATAGGGGTTAGAGCTGGTAATATATATTAGTGTATACTGTATATATATAGTATGTGTGTGCGAGTGGGAAAAAGAGGGAATGGGAAATGATGCTTGTGAGGAAGCGAGAGAGAGAGACCAGACCACACAAATAGAGAGAGCCCCTTTTTTGAGGGGGCGGCAGTTATCATCGTGAAAAACATATCTCTTTTTTTTCCAGTGCATTCATTCATGCATTTTCCTTCCTCTTTTTCTTTTTTTCTTTCCTTTTCTCTGTCTCGCTCTCTTCCAGGTGGACGGAGTGACAATGACACTGGCTGCCTGACTATCTCTCCTCATTATCATTCCCCCTCCCCCTCCATCCATCCAATCCCCTCCTCCCATCTCCCCCACCACCACCGCCATACACAGCCAAACAGCCACCTCCATCTAGCTCTGCCTCCTATCCACGCTCAGTCTCCACCAGAGGGAAATTGAAGATTTGCGAGGGGCAGCCTCACATTTGTAATCAGATGAAAGAAGGGATTATCTCAAGGTTTCTTCCATCTTGTTCACGGCCGGGGCCGTGATAGAAAGAGGAGAGAGGGATAGGGGAGGGGTGGAGGAGGAGGAGACTGGAAGAAAGCAAGCAGGAGGGAGGGAGGGAGGGCATAGTAGATGGTGCGTGGCAAGAGGAGGGAGTCACCTGTGGATGTAGAGGGGGCAGCTGCTTCTCCTTCTCCTCTGCGAGATTCTGGACTGACGTCGGTCCCTCAGGAAGCTGAGGACGAAGCCTAGTGAAAGAGAAGAGGTGAAGAGAGAGACCAGAGGCTCTGAGCTCAGACTGAAAGGTAAGCAGGCATTACTGGTCTGCTTTCTGTGGTTCCTGTCCTGAGGTACCTGACAGTTATATTTCAGGGTTGTGTTTTGGAGAGTATCATGTTTCAGGGAGTGTGTGTGCATGTGCGCAAGTTCCTGTGCATGCTCCTCTATGTGTGTGGTTTGGGGGGGGGGGGGGGGTCATTTCACCCTACCAGGGTATTTTTAGCACCTTTGAGGAATGAAAGGTATCCATGCAGGCCTTGAACAAGTGAGTCAGGTATACAAGCAACAATTGGCGATATTAGACTTCTTTCTCAGGGTCATTTTTCCATCTGAAGCACATTTACTCTTTTAGGTTTTCAATTGGCATGCTTTTGCGGAAGGTTACAGATTTGGATCATATTAGGCAAAACAATACGATCATATGACATCATTTTATTTCTTGATGAACCTTTCATTTCCTGACCTAGGACACCCAATCTGCAGTCATCCTACTCCCTTTAACAGCAGTTTTCACACAGTACATCTCAAGCTCCTTGATGTAGTAGGATCAGTGAGTGTGATGTCAAGCACTTCCTTTAGAAGAGCTGCACACCTCTTCAGAGCTGACAAAGCGACTTCTGATCTAAGGACCCAAGCTGATAGGTACCCAACATGGTGCCTTTCCAAAAATACATAACAATAGTAATAAAGAATCAAAGCCTGATTAGAGAACCACTTGCAATTTAGGCAGGTAATTTACTAAATAAGTGTGATATTTCACAAAGCTTATTGATATCAGGAGTTTCTAACCAAATGGCATGCCAGTGGCATGTTTCAGAGATAAATATAATCCCAGAAAACTATTCCAGCGTCTGCCATATTACAGGATATGATATACTGTTTATAAATTGTAATTTTAGTAATCAACCATCTTCCCAAATGGTTTCTATTCATATGGTGTGTTTTTATCTTCCAGTATGGTTCCTGATTGTATTGTGCAGACAGGTGCCTCCTATACTCAGGCCTGAGGGTACTAAGAGTCAGAGTCAGATGGCTCAGCAGGTTAAGGCATTGGCCTCATGAGCGGAAGGTTGTGAGTTTGAACCCCGACTGTGGCTTTGTGTTGTGTCCTTGGGCTAGGCACTTCACTCGGTACTTGCCTCAGGAAGATTGTCCCTGTACTTACTGTAAGTTGCTTTGGATAAAAGTGTCTGCCAAATGAGTATTATTAGTCACTAAGAGCCACTCTGGAGTTAGGACAGCTCACTTCCACACTTTGATGTTCTTAAAAGGCATCCCTTTTCTATCAGGGAGGGAGGGACAAAACCTTTCAGAACTAGAAAACAAGAGCCATTTTGTACTGTAGCGTGTAGATCTAAAGCATGATGAGGGTGGTCACCTCTGCTTCTGAAAAGTTTGACACATCCTTGCTGTACGATGGAACTCTGACTAAGAAGATTCAGCATTTTGGCCTCCGACTAATGCTTTCAAAGAGGGTATGTTTCTCTTGTAAGCTTATGGATAAAGACATCTGATCCAAAACTAATCTGATGGGCCTAATCTCTGTCTCTACCAGGGTTACCTGAGCACTGTCCATGCCCACCTGTCTCCTCCAACCAGTACCCTCTTTGCATTTGTCTGGGATTGCAATCTGTTATCGTAGACAATTAATGCTTTAACACTTTAATGAGATGAAAACCAACATCCGGTAAAAGGATTAAGATGGATTTTTGAGCATTAAAATATCTAGAACCGTCTAAAACCTACGGTCTTCCAGCCGGTTAGTCTCTCTTGTTGTGTAAGGCCTGCAACCCACTTCACCATCGCGAATGAGTCATCATGAACCAATTTGGTTAATAGCAAATCACTGTGTTCATTCTGTTGTCATCATGCACTGTGTTGTCTGCTCCGAGAGGTGTGATTATGGGGTCTGAGATCCTCCCGCTGGTAACGTTCTCTTCTCTGGGTCTGTCACAGGGTTTTCCCATGGCCGAAGGCGGGCCGCCCGCTTCGGAGATGTTCCCACCAGGGGGTGCCACGGGGCCACTTGATGGGGCCTTTTCCACCGACCCCCTACCGCCCCTCTCCGAGAGCTGCGTAGACGTGCTAACTCCCCCACTGCACCAAGAGGCCCCAAAGATATCCAGTGACCATCAGACATTGATTCCTCAGAGAGACTGTGCTGGGAGCAGTCAGGTGGACAGTCAAAAGTCACCTGCGGACCCCCAGTGTACCACCCAACACCCGGCGGGCCCGCTTCCACCGAGGACTTCAGCCCGCCCGCACAGCATAGCTGAGGAAAACGCATCGCAGAGCCTGGGAGGCGTTGCGAATCATAGCCTCCAAGCCGACCAGAGCACGATGCTGTCTGTGTGTGGGGGAGCCCAGGCAGTCTCCTCCTCCTCCACCTCCCAGAGAGACCTGCGATGGGACAGGCTGGCACCAGGATCACTGCCTGTTCAGAGGAGTCATTCCGACTCCCTCCATCTGGTCAGGGAGGTCGGAGGCCCGTCGCCACATGGGGAGACCGGTTGGCCTGGTTACCATGGAAGAGACTCCCCTCAGGAGGCCCTTCTTCAGGCCCACCCCATGTTAGCCTGCAAGCAGGCCATGCAGCTGCAGCACTGCAACACAGTCACCACCACCTGCCGTGGGGGAAACAGCGGAGGAGGTAGCCCCAGACAGCAGCCTCTGGGCGGGTGCGTCAGGACGTGCAGCTCTGGTCCTTCTAACCCGATGTCGGAGGTTTGCGGAGACGCCCACCTCCACCCGCACTGTGAAGAGGGTATGTGTTACAGCACGTTCGTCCACCATGGGACCCTGGAGGACACGTTTGCTGCCTACTGCCACCCCCAGCCCATCCTGGTCCCCGCCCAGCAGGTGCCACGCCTAGCCGGGGTGGACTCCGATTACCGTGACCCAAGATTGATGGCGCCTCACCCGGCGCCTAACCTCCTGGCCCTCCCACCCCTTATCTCCTCCGTCAGTGAGACGGGGCTGGATGCCAAGCGGATGCTGCGCTGCTGCAAACTCAACTGCACCTGGGCAGGACCACTGCCCCCTGGAGGCGGAGGGCAACCGCAGGGGGAGGAGTACAGCAACTGCTGTACCAGAACCACCACAAGGGAGACAGGGACCATGACAGCCTGCAAGGAGCTCAGGGACATCGGGGTGCAGACAGTCCATGCCCCCGAGCCTCCCCCGGCCCACGTCTTCCCCCAGGTCTGCCTGGTCGAGGACTCCCCGGACACGGCTGGGAACGCCAACGGAGTGGGGGAGGTGGCGAGCGGCGGCCTGAAGACCCCGGTGAAAGAGGTGAAGTGGGACGCGGAGGGAATGACGTGGGAGGTGTACGGGGCGTCGGTGGACCCTGAAGAGCTGGGATTGGCCATTCAGCGGCACCTGGAGCTGCAGATCAAGGAGACGGCTGGGCGGGCCGCCAAGCTGTCTCGCCAAGACACCGTCACCTCGCGCAAAGGCAGCACTGACAAAGGGCGCCGGAGGAAAAGAGCCGGGGTGATGGCCTCCATCCGCAATCCTGCCTGCTGCGCCCGCTCCAGCACTGCAGTAGACTGACAGAGGACAGAAAGAGGGACTGAAACCCAAACACTGTGCTCCTTGGCCAAGATGGCTACTCCTACACTCAATATTGTGACCCAGAGTTAGCCTAGAATTATCTGTCTCACAGCAAGGGAAAGCATGTGTCCTAACATGTTTCCAAGGACCCACTAATATATAGAAAAACATTACAAATGTAGGTAATGAATGCAGGACAAGTTACATGTAAAAGAAGGTTTCTTCTTGCTTTATTATAAGCTTAAAGATGTGTGTTTTAAGCCTATTCTTCTTTAATTCGCTACAATGTTATTACATTTTGAGAATGCCCCTCCGATATATTCCAGTTGGGTCATTAGGCTACATTGCCTGGCTAAAGTTAGCCTTGGTCTTTGGATAGGAATAGCAAAAAAGCCCCAAAAGAGAGAAATAGGCTACTGTATAATAGCAATCATTGATATACTGTGCCTCATCATCCAAAGAAAACAATATCTTTGGATGATCTGCCATAAGTGGTAGTTTACACTGGTCATTTGGAGAAAAGTACCAAGAAATGAAGCTTTATGTAATCTGTTTTGTACCCTATTTCAACGTTTCATGTTTTCATTATCAATGTACTTTGGGCAAATAGGAGGATAATTGTGCGTGCGTTATTATTGTGTTTTTCAGCCTAAATCCACAGCCACAAACAGGTTTAACTGGGGTGAGGATTTGGTGTGTTTAGCTGAGTGTAACTTGTTCATTCACAAATAATGGCAACAGAAAAGATTTGAAAATCTATCGTGAGTCCAAATATTATTAGAAATAGAACTGAATTCTTCACAATGTACTGTGCTATAATAACCATTGGTGACAGTGTGCTAACCTGGTGTTGCAGAATTAATACGGTAATTGGTCAGTTTGATTGATCTGTAACTAGGAATGGCGTGTAAGTTAAAAGATGTACTGAATTAGGTTAAACAGTGAAAAGATTTGTATTAATCCAGAGCAGACAAACAAAACAATCTTAGAACCAGATTAGAACATATTTGTACTGTAAGATAATTTTTGCAGTCTGGTATATAACAGTTCAGTCATTAAATCGCATATTGTTTTGGTCAAACTACTTTACGTACATCGTCACCATTTGGATCTTGGACCTGGCCTTGTGTTGTACATTGACTTACCATAGTAAATCAATTAAGAATCAAGTAAGGACATTTTTATGTTCCATACAGTTTAATATTAATTTGACTATTAAGGACAACAACAGGTGTGCCACCTGATGCAAGATATTGGTCAGTATTGGTGAGTTGTGGTGGAGGAGGCAATATTTGACAGGAATTTTGTAGATGGTTGCTGCTTTCTATATACAGTCTGTATACTGTAGTTATGTCTGATTTCACGATGGAAATGTCATGTATCTCAAAATGTGTTTGACTAACTCTTAATGCCAGCAATAAAGTATAGAAATAAATAATGTGTATTTGTGTATTTTCTTGGGGGGGGGGGCAGTAGCCATGGCTTCTGAGAAACAGTAAAAAAATGTCAGTGTTGCTTTATTGTGAAGTCTTCTTGAAACACCTCGTGTCAGACATTTTGTCCATTGTGCTGCAAGGAACATCTATAAGGATTTTTTGGATCGCAGGTTAATGTCAATCCTCCGTGACACATATGGATAAATAGTTTATCTATCCCCCATAAGTAGGTCAAAGTGATTTCAATACCTCACTGCTTGGGATGCATCAATAAACATACACGGTGCTTCGACCCTAGAATAAAGACCCCATCTAGTGGAGTTTCCACGCATTTATTTTGGTTATTTTTCTATTTTATATATTGTGTTGTATATCCCTTTGTATACATTTGTAGTTCATTGATGTGTTACTTCTGTCTGCAGATTTGTTATGTTTATTCTGACATTAATACAAATTAAAATTAAAATTAAAGTGTTTCCAGTTCCACGCAGCGAGCAGCGCACCACCAAAGAGGCGGGGCTAACAGACGTCAATCAAAACATTGTCAAAATGGCAGCGACCAGAAGCAACGTGGATGAGATTCGGGATAGAGTCATTTTACAAGAATTTGGGGTTCGGAATGTAAGTAGATGGCCAGTCTTCTTGCGTAGAGATCAAACTGTTTTATGTCGAGGATTGGGAAAGTGTTGGTGAGACTGTTAACTTGCATGGTTCAGTAGGCTGGTTCAAGCTGGCTAACGTAACATCACCGGTGCTGCTGGTTCACATGTGACTGATGGCTCGGAAACATGTTCTGATAAGTTGTTTTCATGCTGAGCTTTTACACCAAACGATTTTCACAGTCCCCGAATAAAAACTGAAAGTCTTTAGTGAATCTTTAGTAAATCTAGGAGTTTTACTGTAGTCGCGGCGCGTTCCCGTCATCTCGATCGTTAAATTGTATATAAGTAATCTGCGCTGTTTCATGTTAGTCTTTTCCTAGTCTTGGGTTTGCGATCATATCAAACACGTTTGTGGCAGTTTTGTAACACAATCAACAACCAATAGACGAAGAGCATGATGGGGAAAAAATGCTCCAAGAATCTATCTGTAGTCTTGTAACTAGTGATAGTCTGAGACTAGTCTGTGACTCAACTTTAAACACTTATCTTTAGATGTGAGCAGGTGTGATCTGATCGTTTTCCAAGAGTCTGTTCCAAATCTTTCCAAAGTCTTCTGATGTGTGGGTAGCATTTAGCTAACTTTAGATTTGTTTTATGCAAATGCTTGCAGGTTCATACAACTGACTACCCTGGCAATTACCCTGGCTACGATGATACATGGAATATGCAGAAGTTCCAAAAGGTAACTTCTTTGAGACCTAAATGTATTTTGCACCTGCCAAAATAAAAATGCCTAGGAGCAATATTGTAAAATACATCACTAAATCAATCATAATAAATAACAAAAAACACGTTTTGTTGCAGAATTTCCGAATCGATATTGTGGAAATGGATGAGACAACCATGGAGTTTGACATGGTGGGAATAGATGCTTCCATTGCAAATGCCTTCCGAAGGATAATGCTGGCTGAGGTGATTGTGTTCAAGATGGCTGTGGCTGTATTTAAAGTGCATGCATGACAAGTGACAACTTTGGCTACCAGTGACTTATTATCTTTCCCTTCTTAGGTTCCCACCATGGCAGTTGAAAAGGTTTACATCTACAACAACACATCGATTATTCAGGATGAGATTCTGGCCCACAGACTGGGCCTCATCCCCATCAAAGCTGATCCTCGTTTGTTTGAGTACAGAAACATTGGTACATTTCTCTCTTTTTTCCGCCTCTTCCTAGTTCAGGTCTAGTAATTCAGCGTAAGGCTTGAGACTGTCCCAAGGCTTAGTATTTTCCTTTTCTCAGGGGAGGAAGGAGGGGAAGAAGAAGGAACAGAAATAGACACAATTCAACTCCAGCTGAAAATCAAATGCACCAGGAACCCCAGGGCACCAAAGGACTCGTCTGACCCTAAAGAGCTGTACCTAAACCATATGGGTAAATCTGAATGTTACACCTTCATACAAATACATTTGCTCTCACTTGAAGCATCCCAAAGCCTACAACTAATATCATAATGCGAAGATCGTAAACATCCTTATTAGGACCATGTGCATGAATACCCTTAGATACAGCTCCGTTTCGATCAAAAAAGAACATGGTGTTCCTGTGCGTGGTTGCTCATTTGCCCCCCTTGGCTTTCTACCCAGTGTACTCCAAGGACATGAAGTGGGTCCCTATTGGGAACCAGGCTGACGTATTTGCCGACGCCAACATCGGCCCTGTCCACGGGGACATCCTGATAGCACAGCTCCGGCCTGGACATGAGCTTGACGTTGTCATGAGCTGTGTGAAGGGCATCGGTGAGATACATGCCTGTCAACTCAGCACACTGGGAATATTCATTAGCTTAGATGGCTTTAATATTTGGTTATGCACAGTATGTTTTCAACCTGTAAAATCTGAAGACTTTTCAAAGAACTTCAAATACATTTGTCTAGTAAGTTTGTCTTGCTGTTCTGATTGGCTAGCTTGTGCTCCAATCCCGCAGGTAAAGACCATGCGAAGTTCTCACCTGTGGCAACAGCCAGCTACAGACTTCTGCCTGAGATCACTCTGCTGGAAACTGTAGAGGGGGAGAAGGCAGAGAGGCTCAAGCGCTGTTTCTCACCTGGGGTCATTGAATTGGAAAACTGCAACGGTAAGAACTTGATGCATGAATGTTTAACATAATCTTTACCTTCCATAATTACTGTTGCTTTATTGTTCGCATCCCTTAGGTAGACTACTGTATGTCGGAGACTCACCTTACATTTGTCATTTGTTTGGCTAAAAGCTCTTATAGCTCTTCCCTTGGCACTTATTGGTTTCTCACAATGTATGTTTCATAAGATATAAGTTGTTATATGTTTGGGGTCTATCACTTTGCTATGCTTAGTGACCGATGCTCTTTTGTAAAGCTCTCTCTTGTAAGTCGCTTTGGATAAAAGCGTCTGCTAAATGAATAAATGAAAATGTAAATGTTATACGGTTCATTTGATTTACGGTTGCGGTCATCTGCCCTGCAGGAAAGGTTGTTGCCAAGGTTGTGAACTGCCGGCCAGACACCTGCAGTAGGGAGGTTCTCAGACATGATGACCTCAAGAATCTTGTAAAGATGGCAAGAGTGCGGGACCATTTCATCTGTATGTTCGCCTGCATATTTAACCATTTACAATCACAAATTCCACTCCTCTTGCAGCCAGTACAGACACACTAAGGACATGGCAAGCACAACATAACACATATCTTCAGCTATTGTTATTGTAGTCAACATTGTGTGTAGTTTTATGTGGATTTTTCTGTTACTCATCTTTTCTCCTTCCCTCCCCCCCCCCCCCTACAGTTTCTGTTGAATCCACTGGCGTTTTACCTCCAGATGTGGTGGTCACGGAGGCTATCAAAGTTCTTATGAGTAAATGTCGGAGATTTCTCAATGAACTCGACTCAGCGGAGGTGGATTGAAAGTGTTATCAGTAGGACCAGTTCCATATTCATTGTATTTCCTGAAAAAGAACGGAACGTTGGATTAATCTGGAGAGTGTGTCATGCAACGTGATTCAAACTGTTGGATTTGCTCAAATGTACGTCGGTGGAATACTAATGATTTCTATGTTGAAATGGAACTTGTACAGTAGAGTGTTTTGTATTCTGATTTGTTGGTCTCATGTTAAAATGTAGAATTTGTCCAGTAGGCCTATAATGATCAAAAATGAGTAGTAAGGTCAGAGGCCTAACACAGAGTTATGTTGCCAGAGATGGTTGATATAAATCTTGATAAACTGACTCCACATAATAAAAGCGTGTCATTAAAATTTACAACCTTTGTGTCTTCATCTATAGTAGATTAGATTAGATTAGATTCAATTTTAATGTAATTACACAAGTACAGGGTAATGACGTGAAGTTAGCATTGGGTTTCTTAAGTGGGATATACAGAGTATGTACAGGGTATTAAAAGTGATTTGGAAGTACAAATGTACAGCTGTATTGTACGACTTTTTACTGTATTTACAGTGTTGTATGTACAGATAGTGCAAAATTGAACAATTTATTCAGACCACTCCTAAATGTATTCTTATAGTAAGAGTGGTCCAGCGGTGCCATCACCATTTGAAAAGTAGTATTGCCAAATTTCTTGCACAGGCCTGTCGTGATGTATAGCACAACGACCCAATTATGTGTATTCAGGGAGCATTATTATTATTTTACTGTTTGTTTTGCATTGGGATAACAAATGGGTACTAAAATTGTTGTAGCCATTTTCTAAACTCTTATACTGTAGAAAAATATTTGCAGACTCAATCAAGTTATCTTGTTCCTTTACTGAGTTAGGTTGAGTCAACTTATAGTGTGTGTATGCGAGTTAGAGGAAATCTACAGCCCAACGTATTGTGAATTGATTAGAAGGATTATTTTGAGTTTTTCACAGGCGTTCGCATATTTTTCTAGTGGAAGTTGATGAATGGTAACTTATTATTAATAATAAGTTATTATTAGTATGTTGTGATGGGAAAAGAGTTCACTCAGCATGACAGTAGTTGTTATTTTGCAACAAGTCAATAAATAATTTGTATACAGAGTACAGTTGGGTGCAGATCACCTTGAATTGTGTTGGGAAAAATAACCTTTTATCTACTATCCTCTGAGTTGTCAAAATATCCAAGTATGTGTAAGGCTTTTTCCCATCATGTTGATTAAAAGGTATCACGAGGTATTATTAAAAGAGATATGGAGTCTCGTACTTCACGTCTAATATGGTTTTAATGAAAATAGTTGAAAAAGGCTCCGCTCTGGGTCGAAAACAGTGTCCCTAAGGTTGGTTCACAAAGTCCAACTGGCTGTCTCTCCCTGAGCTGTTTGGAGAAAAAAAAAAACGGGTTTAAACATATTGGTAAACATGGTTGTCTTAACAACAATGACATTAAGAAGGGAGGAAGTTTGTAATACGGACACAAATGCAACTATTAACTCTTCAACTATCTCATTTAAGACCAGCTCTCCCTTCATGAATTTCATTTGGTTGTCTACCAAATTGCATCTTTGTGGATTTTAATAACATTGAACTGATGATAAAATACATCAAATTAATAGTTAAGAAGAATGTTTTCAAAATCACTTTCCATCGCAGACATATATTTACCTATTACAAGGGGTTTGAGGGGGCAGCTGGCAGCATGAAAAACAATCGTTTAACAATAACATTTATATAACAATAACGTTTAACAATAACAATTAACACAGTTATCTGAACTAAAAATCCCATAATCATGTCACATGAGAAAAGTAGTATACTGACGATGGCGGCCCTGGAGTGGTCATTGTACATTTTCTAATTACAGTACTACGATCATGAGGAGAGGGATTATGCCCTTGGCCACCCCACCCCCCCTCCCCCAAAAAACTAATGACGTCACTTCCCCACTCTCGAGTCAGATGAAGATGGCAGCTGTTGTAGAGAGAGTTGAAGGAGGTGGAGGGTCCCTGGATTCCGACTCGGTATTTCCGAGGTTGTCAACACCTCCACCCGATCAACCGCATCAGAACAATCCTCTCCTCGGACTCCCTATCGTGGCCATTGAGACCATTCTGAACTTCTTGTCGTACGACGAAATCAGTCTACTACGCTTGGTAAGAAAGAACAAAACAAACTACAGCAGCAGCTAATGATCAGATAGCAAACACTATCTGATCTTAGGTCAAGCAGTGAAAAGCAATGCATTCTTTTTTATTTTGCATGTGTACGTTCACGTTTTGGTGTCCGAGTCCCCCTGATGCAAAATATGATGACGGTTGAAATGGTTGCTGCTCCTTTTCTGGCCTTTAAATCAACAACACGCAGGAGGTGCTAAGCTAGGCTGGTTAGCCGATGTTAGCTCGTCGTAGGTTACGTGCTGTTGAAACCCGTCTACATTTACATTGAGTCATTTAATAGAGTATCTTATCCAGAGCGACTAACAGCAAGTACAGGGATATTCCCCCCCTGATGCAAGTAGGGTGAAGTGCCTTGCCCAAGGACACACCGTCATGTTGGCACAGCTTGGAATCGAACCCACAACCGTCCGATAATTTTTTCCCACGCCTTAACCCGCTGAGCTACCAGACTCCCCCACAACAATTAAGAGCCAATATGACCCCAGACCTGTGTAGAGAGGCTAGATTAGAAACGATTGGCGAATCAATAATCAAAGGATGGATGGTGTGTTGAATTCGAGAACCTCACAGAAAGAAACACGTGCAAAGTAATTAGGTGAAGGAGCTATCTGGTCCATGATATTGGCAAATTTTTCTGATATAGCATTCAATGTTAACTTTGAAGTTTTCTGAGCCAAGGTGATCTGCATTAGTTTTACATTCAACTTTGTCTATTCAGCCACTTAGAATAACACTTTTAGTAACTTTAATCATTTCATTTACCATGTTTACTGGACCTGTCTTGTGCAGATATTTAGTCTCTTTTCTTTCTTTAAAAGAAAGTGACATGCTTGTAAGGAAGTATCATTAAAGCCAGCAAATATGTTCATAATCATACTGGTCTGTAACCTATTTCTTACCAGGTATGCAAGCGTATGGACATGATCTGCCAGCGCATGCTGAACCAAGGCTTCCTCAGGGTAGAACGCTACCACAGCCTGTGCCAGAGGCAGGTCAAGGCTCAGCTGCCAAGGTCAGTGTCCGTTACACCCAAACTGGAATGGGAGACTTGTGGTTATCCCATAATAACCGATGTTCATATTAAAGCATGCACCAAACTAAATGTATTTGACTAAATTAGTTGAAAAGTCAGCCTGTCATGTTTCTTACCTTTTCTGTAATTGTCAATTATTTGGAATTCACTTATCTAATGCATATGGGTCAAAGCTGGACTGATGAGTGTGTATAGAGGGTGCTAATGCTCCGAGCCCATGTTTATATGAATTAGTAGAGCAAGGATAAAGTGACTCACATGGTGTACTGAAAACTGAGCCTGGTCTGTGAGAGCAGACGAACCAAACCAAAGCCAACGTCTGCCACTGCATTATAGTACTTCTATTGTGCCCATGTTGTATTGCCCTTTTACAGGATGTATACAAGGAAGCGCAAACTTGATTCACATTTGGAATGTGTGTAAATGTTTAGTCGGATTCTGATTTGGTTGGTAGGCGTGAATCAGAGCGAAGGAACCACTCATTGGCTCGTCATGCAGATATCCTGGCGGCTGTGGAAACACGGCTGTCCCTCCTCAACATGACCTTCATGAAATACGTGGACTCCAATCTGTGCTGCTTCATCCCTGGAAAGGTGAACACAGCACTCTGCATTTCCTCTCATTTAGAACTACAATTAATAATTGAAAGTAAATCTGTATTTAAAAAAAGAAGCGATTTCATTTTTTTTTTTAACAATTATATATATTATTTTTCTTCTTCCTGTTTTAGCCCTTTGCTTAATTATGCCACTAGATGGCACTCCTGCCCCTGAAATGTCTAACAAGCTGTCACAAATATGAGCCCTATTGTTTATACTTAGCTCATGACAAAGGAGTTTCTTTGCCTTGTTTTGTGTGCCACTGCAGTAGTTAATGAACCTAACCCCCCCCCCCCCCCCCCCCCCCCCCCCCACACACACACACACACACACACACAATCATATTCTCTCTTCCTGGCACAAGCAATAACTGTCTACACGTCTACTTAACTTACTTATTTTTAGCAATACTGTATACCTCCTAAAGTGCAATAACTGTCTATATGTCTACTTAACTTACTTATTTTCTATTTATTTTTGTACTGGACCACTTAACTGGACTACTTAAGGTACTTATGTTTTTTTTTATACTGGACTTTATCGTGCCTGCCTATTGTTATTGTTATTGGCATTATTGTTATACTACCCTGCAACTCTGTGTGCTGTACTTTACCCTGCTGCTGTTGTGAACTGCAATTTCCACCCCTGGTGGACAAATAAAGGTTTATCTAAAGATCTTGCCATGCTGACCTCTGTGTGGCTGCTTTCACCTCAGGTGATTGATGAGATCTACCGCGTGCTGCGCTACGTCAACTCCACACGTGCTCCCCAGCGAGCTCACGAGGTCCTGCAGGAGCTGAGGGACATCTCCTCCATGGCCATGGAGTACTTTGACGAGAAGATCGTCCCCATTCTGAAGAAGAGGCTGCCCGGGGCAGACTTGTCTGGACGTCTCATTGGATCTGCCCCAGGTTTCTGACTACATTAACTCTTATGGGAGTCAGGTGGCTCAGCGGGGTTAAGGCGTTGGCCTCATGATCGGAAGGTTGTGAGATCGATTCCCGGCTGTGGCTATGTGATGTTGTGTCCTTGGGCAAGGCACTTCACCCTACTTGCCTCAGGGAGAATGTCACTGTACTTACTGTAAGTCGCTTCGGATAAAAGCATCTGATAAATGAGTATTTATTATTTAATTTAATAAAGATGGCCATGTTTTAACCCTCATTTAGCAGATGATTTTTGAACAATAGGTCTTGTTGAGTAGTAGGAAGTGTGTTTGCACACATTATGATCTCACTGCATCTGTTCTACTCAAAGTCCAGAGTACATGAGGTAAACCACTCTTTATTCTTTCCTTTGTCTTCTAGTGGCGGGTCCATCCAACTCCCTGACAACCATGTCGCTGCTGGCCAAGAACACGCCCTCGCGTTCAGAGATGACCAAAGTGCAGCAGCAGGTCAAGGTGAACGGGGTGTCCATGACGGCCCTGCGGAGGGAGATGCAGGAGGTGCGCGTCAAGCAACTGGAGCAGCAGAAGCAGCTGCAGGACCAGGAACAGAAGCTCCTGGAACAGACGCAGGTCATCGGAGAGCAGAATGCCCGTCTGGCGGAGCTAGAGCACAAGCTCAGGGAACTCATGGACAGCGCAGTTGGAGGAGTCCCACCCAGCTCCGGGGCCAGGCCGGCCGTAGCCTCCACATCGGCTTCCTCCGCCGCGTCCTCCCCTTCCGTCACGGCGGTTGCGGCGACCGCGCCGGGGGCCGTTGCCGTGGCAACCGGCGTTTTGCCCGCAGGGGTGGTGGGTGACTGCAGGCCACCCTTTAAACGCACCCGGAAGAGCTCAGACCTTCCACGGCAGTCCAAACGCCTGCGCTGCAAGAAATAAGGAGGCGGCGTTGTTTTTTTTTCTTCCAGATGTGATCATTGCACCCCCTGCAAGTCTGTTCTGTCAGGAGTAGCTGTAGTGTTAATTGCCCCCACATGCCCTACTTCCACTATGAAGATGACTTCCTTCATAGAGGAACAAAACACAAGGGGTGTGTTTTGGGGCAAAATGTTGCCATGGTATTATTTGGGTACTGTGTTTGTTGCTCTCCATAGTTTAACCACTGATCCTAAAGCCGCTCGGAAATTTGCACATTAGGTGACAGGTTAGGCTTCATTACAATCATAGTTTGACTGAGTTTTTAAGCTACTTAAGTCAACTGGCTCATCAACAAAAAGGAATTCCCTTAAAGGGCATTAACTGCTAGTTTAAAGGGAGAGAGGGCAAAGACTTGTCTTTGTGGCATAGGGCATAGGTATAAATAATTCAAGGTCCTTGTTGGTGTACAACTATTGAAAATATATATATATATAATAATTGCTCTGATTGACATTAAAACATCCTGTCTACAATACATGGTCCCCTGTAAAGTAAAAAATAACTTTGTCATATTTTGATTGTTTTGTAAGGTTATCGCAAGGTGGGATGCAACCTACGTTTGGTGCATTGTAGCATAAAATGTGGTTTTATGCTATAATTGCTTAGGAAAGTGATGTTAGTTATTCTACTGATCATGTCAGTGGAGAAATGTTGTGCCTCTGTGGAAGAGATGGAGGGTCTTATAAGGAACTGACGTTGGTTCCCAGTTTTAACATTTATCACAGCTTATACAGAGATCAAAGCTTATTTCCTGTGATTAGCTTTTATTCAGTGGTGGTATATATGAATTGCTGCATAGAGAACAGATAGTTGATTCTACCTGTAAGATTTTCTAAAGATGTGAGAAACGGCTTCCTCATCTTTCATTTATCTACTAATCCTGTCTTTGTAAACAGAAAGGCTCAGACGTTTATTATATTCGACACAAGGTGTCCCACCGAGACTCTTGTTTGCCAAACAACAGATTTGTGACTACAGTAGAGTTAAAAGCACCACGATTTCAAGAAGCTTTCAAGACAAGGCATTTGGAAAGAGTTCAAAGTGATTAAGTTTGACAACAGACAAGCACTGTTTTCATTTATCTTGCACAAGAGCATCCTTCCGTTGTCAAGCTCTCTGCACACACACACACACACTCGCCTTCTTCTAAGGTTAGCTTGTGAGCCCATATTGTGGCTTGAAATTATTTTTGTTAAAAATGAATTAAACCACTCATAGCATGAAACGTTTGTGAGGCATACAGGGAAATGCAGTTCACTAATGGGTGGGTGGACCGGGTATTTGAAACGCTTTGGGTAGGAAACGCAAGAATATGTTATCTAGTGGCTTAAATTGAGACTGCGTCTCTCGGGCTAGAAATGACTGTATTGTTAAATTCATGTACTTCAAATGTAGACTGGATTATTTCATGTAAATTTAAAGCAATCTTATGTTGTAAATTAGCCCTTCAGGGGCATTCGTATGGTTTGTTGCACACATTACAAATGTTACAAATGTTAAAATCAATCAAATTAAAAGACTTTAACATATCCGTACACCGGTATGTTAGTATGACTACTTTTAATTAATCGTATTACAACAATATCCAGATTTTTTTTCAATCTTATTACATTTAGTCATTTAGCAGATGCTCTTATCCAGAGAAACATACAGCAAGGTCAGGGACTATGTTCATAAAATATATCTGACTAGTGTTTGGTTTTAAACTAGTTATACAGTTGAGGTCAAAATGATTAGCCCCCCTATAAAAATCTTTTCCTCAAGTGCTGTTAAACAGATCAATAAATTTTTAACACAGCTTTTACAAACATCCTACTTTCATTTTGGATCCTTACATACACAGAAGCAAAATTATTTCACAAAAAACGAAAACTACCAGGGTCAAAATTATTAGCCTCCTTAAGAACTTACCTTTTTATTACGTGTGCAATCGTGTGCTTTAACTTGGTAATGCTCACAGCTTGTAATCAATCAATCCACATCTATTTCCCACAGAATGAAGTTTTAATTTGAAAGTTTATTTTCAAATTAAGTCAGTGGTGTGATGGGATGTGGCAGGCAGGGGGGCTCAGGAGCCGAGGGAGGTCCGACCATGCACACGGAAGCGGTACATGCAGGTGTACTACTGGTTGCCCCAGTTATTGAGCACACGCAGCTCCACAGAACGAAACACTGAATTGTCAGCGCTCTGAAAGAAGATGGAGGAGGGCAAGTATTAAATCATAGATTTAAATCGTATCAGATGGTATTTCTAAAGCCCTTTTTAAGAGCAACCTCTGTAACAGAGAGCTTTGCCTAAGCCGTTAGAACTGCACCTAAACGGCCTGAACTCTCAAGGTTAATGGAGATAAATCATCAGGTGTTACTAACAGGAATCTGGAAGGTCTGGCTGGAAAATTCTGCATGTCAGCCTTCCTCAAACTTTTATCAGTGGGGGCACCTTTCAAAAGTGCATAAAATCTCAAGACACCACAGTGTAAAATATGATTAAAAACAACACTGCATAGCCTAAACCTAAATGCAAATGACCTGTTTATTTAGACAGGACAGTAATGAACAGAGCATACAACTGTAAATATTAATAATAATATCTTAGCACACACAATAACATAGCAACTTTATAGCACCTTTAAAAACACAGGTTTGCAAAGTGATTTGAAATGAGTCTTTAAACACTGAAAACAAATAAATGACCGTTTTATTTTCACTGAAAGTTGTTATCCTTCAGGATATCACCATCACTCTCCTCCTGACTGTCTTTCTTTTTCAAAAACGCTAGGAGATGCAGATGTACTTGTCCTGCTCCTTCTATTCAATTTGTTTCCCTGGTGCCAAAAGTCAACAACGACCAGTGCAAGGATGAGTCCCGGGCCGTAGTTTGCCCATGCCTGATCTAGTGTGATCCGCTCTCCCCCACCCTCCTACCTTCTCTCTCTCTCTCTCCCCCCACCCTCCTACCTTCTCTCTCTCTCCCCCCACCCTCCTACCTTCTCTCTCTCTCTCCCCTACCCTCCTACTTTCTCTCTCTCCCCCCACCCTCCTACCTTCTCTCTCTCTCTCTCCCCACCCTCCTACTTTCTCTCCCCCCACCCTCCTACCTTCTCTCTCTCTCTCTCCCCCACCCTCCTACTTTCTCTCCCCCCACCCTCCTACCTTCTCTCTCTCTCTCCCCCCACCCTCCTACCTTCTCTCTCTCTCTCTCCCCCACCCTCCTACTTTCTCTCTCTCCCCCCACCCTCCTACTTTCTCTCTCTCCCCCCACCCTCCTACCTTCTACCTCTCTCTCCCTCACCCTCATACATTCTCTCTCTCCCCCCACCCTCCTCCCCTCTCTCCCTCTCCCTCTCTGTCTTTACCTCCATCACCGCCCCTCCCTCCCTATGTTCATCCCTCCCTCCCTCTCTTTTTCAATCACTCCCATCCTACCTCCCTCCCTCTCTTTCTTTCCCTCACCCTCTCTCTCTCCCTCTCTTTACTTAACAAGCACAGAAGGAGCAATCAACCCTGACGGAATCTTTTTTTTTAAGACGATGTGAAACAAGTCATGCTACATGCTGAAATAAAGCCTTTTAGACAGAATATACTGTAAGTGTCAGTTGTTTGTTATTGATGGGTCGCGAACTGCAAACTGGGGGTCATGAACACATTGAGGTTTTACTGAATCTTCTTTACCACCTAGTAAAACCTGTGTGAAGTTGGCCCCCCGTCTTGTTCAAAATAAAAAAATAACACTGCTGTTCGTTTGTGCTAGGTTTGTGCTGGTTTGTGCCGTAAAAATTATCGTTTGTGCAGTTAAGGGTTTTGAGTAATTCAAAATTAAATGTTCTGGCCAGTGACGTCACTCAGCCCCCCGTCAACGTCCAAATCGAGTCAAAATTATCTATATGGTTTGTGCTAGGTTTGTGCTGGTTTGTGCTGTTAAAATAAATTGGTTTGCAATTATGGTTTTACAGATATTCCCGTTTTATTTTTCACACGTGACGTCACTCAGCCCCCCGTCAACCTTCAAATCGAGTGTGGTCTGTATCGTTAGTGCTAGGTTTGTGCTGGTTTGTGCTGTTAAAATAAATTGGTTTGCAATTATGGTCTGAGGGGCTGAGTGACGTCACGTATGAAAAATAAAACTGTAATATCTCTAAAACCATAATTGCAAACCAATTTATTTTAACAGCACAAACCAGCACAAACCTAGCACTAACGATACAGACTATTTTCACTCGATTTGAAGGTTGACGGGGGGCTGAGTGACGTCACGTGTGAAAAATAAAACGGGAATATCTGTAAAACCATAATTGCAAACCAATTTATTTTAACAGCACAAACCAGCACAAACCTAGCACAAACCATATAGATAATTTTGACTCGATTTGGACGTTGACGGGGGGCTGAGTGACGTCACTGGCCAGAACATTTAATTTTGAATTACTCAAAACCCTTAACTGCACAAACGATAATTTTTACGGCACAAACCAGCACAAACCTAGCACAAACGAACAGCAGTGTTATTTTTTTATTTTGAACAAGACGGGGGGGCCAACTTCACACAGGTCCTAGTAAAGGTTACAGTATTCGGCCATATTGTGGCTAACACAGAGTATTGCAGGGTTCTAAGGGGATGGTTTTCTGACGGTTCTATTGACATTCTCTGACAGGCCAGGTGTCTTGACGTAGTTCATTTGATCTCGTTCAGACTGGAACAGTCGCCTCACACACACACACACACACAGACACACACACACAGGACACAGCAGGGACTTGGATGTTTCAGAGGAAGTGATTGGGTGGTTTTGTTTTCTCCTGAATTGAATGTTCATTGGCTTTTAGTGTCAGGGAATTTCCTGTTTGACTTAATGCGGCTGAAGAGACACAGAGACACAAACGACTAACATGCATCCAGTAGTAGAAAACACACACACACACAATAAAGATTTGAAAACAGGGGTCGACCCACCCCCCACTACTCAGGAAAGACCCTCTGTTATACTAATGCATCTGCTTTGTCATCCCCTTTTCTTGGGAAAAGAGAGGACAGGAAAGGAGAAAGAAGTGGAAAGGACAGAGAGGAACCCGGAAGGAGCCAAGTGGTCAAGAACACACCCATAAACCACCAACTAACCAGCATGCATTACGCAACACCTGCTGGTACTTGGCCTTGCACACGCTGTGCTTCAGGTTTGAATCAGTCGGGGTCTATTAAAAAGCTTCTGTTCATGAAGCATCACAAGGAAAAATGTGGACAAACAATGTTTTGAGAAAAAGACTGCATATTTCCGTTTTTTTGTTTTTCATTCGGTGTACACTTTCAACCAAATGTGAAAAGAAACTCCTCCCCTTGAATTCCAAGGCCAAATTAATTAATTTATGTTTCTTTCCATCTTCACTAGAGGTCAAAGTTGACGGGGTGGACCTTGTTGCGGTTGAATACCGAGCTCTTGCTGGTCCTCACCCCCACGGAGCATTTGAAACCCAGGCGGAAAGTGGCCATGCCCTTGACCACCTTGTCTCTCTGCCGACGCCACCAGCTGGAGACAAACACAAAGGCACATGAAGTGAGGGAGCGCAGGAGCAGGAAGAGAAGAGATTTAGTGGAAAAACAACTGAGAATGTGGTTTAGATAGTTGTAATGTGGGTGTGTTTGGACTCCATCTCTTGCTGGATAGGTGAACGGTATAAACTCCTACACTTTCATGCTACACTGAACTGGTAATACACCTTTTGGTCTGGACGTCGAGGCTGGGCTCCTGCTTTCTCTCCTCCTCTTCCTCCACATCAGAAACCTCAACCTGAAGGATTACCAGACTTCTCAGCAAAGTTTTTCGGACCAACAGTTGCTGAGATAAGGAAGACACTAAGCTAATCTTAAAGGTAGGAAACACCATGGCAGTATGAGGGCAAGAACGTGTGATCTATCGGCTAAATAAAAAGCTATTTGCAGTACTGCTCACTGCCACAGGAAGGTGGAGAGAGGCAGAGGATCATCACAGAGGGTTTCACTTACATATGTGTGAGGCAGCTGTCCCAGGTCTTCTGCCTTGGCTATGGGCTGGTCCACATGGGGTCCACCAAACCTGTCCATCAGATTCAGATCCGTTTAGCAGCGGCATGGAGATGTAGTAGGAAAGTTGGCAGGTGATGTGAGACAGATGTGGTGTTTTGCACACTTACACCATAGCCTTCTCCAGCTGGACCTCCAGGTGTTGGTTGTTGGTCTTCAGCTCCTGAACACACACTCAAGGTCAAGAATGAAAGTGCCAACATTGTCGTCGTAATATCAATGAGAAAGAAAAGGAATAAAATAAGGCATTCTACTATACCTGGATAGTGGTGAGAAGCTCTTCGATCATCATCAATTTCTACAAATAAAACAGAAACAGACCTTGAACCCTTTTTTGTAATAACACAGAGTAGAAAACCACAAGCAGGACTCTGCCAGAGCAGGAAAGTTCTTCCAGAAACCCTGTCTGATATTACATATGGAGAAAGATCCTACCTCATGTAAGTCCTGACTCTTCTTATTAAGAGCGAGTTGGTGTTCCTCCTCCAGTTGTTGCTGAGAGTCAAAACCCAAACAGTCATTCATATTTTTCAAACATGTTAAATACATGTGTGTGTATGTGTGTGTGTGAAAAGTTGATGATGAAATACCTTTTGGGCCCACTGTAGGTTGATCAAATTGTCAAGAATCTTCTTCGTCTTCTTTTTGCCCTCATATAAGACAGAATACATCTGAAGAGTTCAGAGAAAGAGTTCAAACAGTGTTTCCTACAAGCTAGCTGACGAGCTCTGTCCATACCCACATGTAGCCATTTAGCATTACCTCACTCGTGATGTTTTCACATCGAACTTTTAGGTCCTCGTTCCATGGGCGTCGTTAGCCCTGTTTTAGGGGGGCTGAAGCCCCCCCTAAATGTTCTTCAGCCCCCCTAAATAATTATGGGGATTATCATCGGGCCGCCGAAGAAAAACGATAATTAATAACAATATTTTATTTCGAAAATTACCGGATGCTCTCGGTTAAATGTCGGTCACTTGAGCGTCAAAAATGTAACCCACAAGTTCGAAAAATGAGTAAAAAACTGCCGTCTTTGGGAATCGCTGGCTAGCTCGCATCGGACTACAGTGCGACTACCCCCCCCCCCCCCCCCCCCCCCCCGTCGACAGAAAATGCCAGGGGCTAAGCCCCCCCTTTCTTTCAATCCTAGAAACGTCCCTGCCTCGTTCTCTTGCTTCTGCAAGAACAGAAAAAGAAAAAGAGATAGATAGATTAGAGATGATAATGCTGTAGTGCAGTGGAGTTAGAAATCTGTGAGGGTTTTGGTTGTAGATTTCCGTCGGTAGAGGCAAAAGCACGACTTGTGCGCTCCTGAACTTTCCACACACCCACCAGCTGACTGATGATGTTGGTCATTTCTATCTCTTCAGAGGCTACATGGGCATCTTCCAGCTCATTCACCGTCTGCCTGAGACTGAAAAAGTCCAAACACAAAACTGGGATCAATCTTTACATTTAGTAATTTAGCAGGCGCTCTTATTCAGAGCGACTTACAGCAAATACATGGACATTCCCCAGAGGCAAGGAGGGTGAAGTGCCTTGCTCAAGAACACAACATCCTGTTGGCACAGCCAGGATTCAAACTTGCACTGTGTGTTAAAGTTTGTACCTCTCAATATGGCAGTAGAGGGCCGTGTTCTCAGAGATGAGAACTCCGTTCTCCTGCCTTAAATGCATGTGTGAGTTCAGCATCTTCAGGGCGTCCTGAGTGTCGATGATCTCAGCAATCGAATCCTCAGAATTGGAGTTGGCCACATCCTGCTGGTCCTCAGGATTCCTACAGACATCAACAGATTGCACATGAATTTCACAGGTCATAGAGACCACCCAACACTTGTGTGCACCAATTCCAGTTTGATTTATTTATTTGGTCTACATACTCTGTTGCAATTTGTTGCATGAAGAGACTGTGAAGAACATGCTGTGTGTGTGGTAGGTGGTTTTGAATCAAATCTTACTGGTCTGAAGTTTTTAAGAGGCTGTGGTCTTCGGTCACAGCCATCCTGGGTGATTCCTCCTCACCTGCCCCGCATTCCTGCAGGTACCCACCTTCATTCATCATTTTAACTTTAACTTGAATTTGTTCTCAAGTCTCCTCTTGTCTCTTCTTCAACTGCGTTTTTGTAAATGATTTACCTTCTGAAACTTCCCAATATAGATGTCATAGTGTGAAAGCTAAGTCAGAGGCAGCTCCCTTTGGAGTTAATTTAATAATAATAAACTATATTATCAAGGCTGACTGCGTATGAAATTGCGTGAAAAAATAGATTTGTCAGCTTTAATGAGCTATATTGAATAAAAGAGACAAGCATGCTAAAATAGTAGCCAGGGCACGATGGCACACTGAACCCAGCCCAGGGGTCGGCAACCTGTCTGTCAAAAGAGCCAGTTTAGCCCCTCTCCCAAAAGCCATTTGACCCCTAAAATGTTACACGTATAATACATATATAAATAACTATAGTTCGTTGCATTTATTTAATTAAATACATGTTATTATAATGAGCGACAATAAACTGCCACAAAACCATCAGCAGTAGTTAGCAAGACTAGTGTAGCCCACATGTAGTTGTAAGTCAGCATCGTCGACAGTGAAAGCAAATGCATTTGTCTGCGCAGAATTAAACTATTTTCTTCTGAAACCTTTCTTTCCACGGTAAATTAGCGGTCGAACGCCAAAACTTCACCGTCAATGGAGAAAGACAGCAATAGACTTTGCAGGGACTGATGTGTGGTTGACAACATATGAAATTCAAACGCTTCTTGTGCGTCTTGAAACGGATAGTCTGAAACTAATCACCTCATCACAAAAAAACGTATTGTTTGACCTGAAATAAGGAGAAACACAGATTTCTTTTTCTTCTATTTTTCCCCCTCTGTGTCCACTTAACTCGCATCGAGGCATCGAGATGGCTATTAAACACGTTTTTAACGGTTAAATTTGCATGTTGCATGCGAGTATTTGTGTACGATTGTGTTTCCACCTATAGTTTCTGCGTGCATGTATGTTCCCCCAAATAATCGGATTTGATGAGTCTTTATGTGATTATGATTTAGCCTAGAAATTATCGTTCTAAATCAGTTGAGTCAGTCTGGGTTAACGGCAGAACACTCTCACCCTGAATAATTAGTTAATGGCAAATGACAGTGAACAAAGTGGTTTCTTTAATCGTTTCCATTCTATAATTAATGAAACTGTAATGAAAAGGAAACACGATGGTGTGGAGCGTAGAGGAAACAGCTGGTTAAACAAATATTCATGTCATTGTATGTTTGGGTGAGTACTCAGGCTTGTAATAGTTGGAAATAAAAGCGTCACTATCTTATTAATTACATAACTACGAAAAGAAAACGGGTTCTGTTTTGTTGTTGGTTATGCCTGTTATTATATATATGTTGTTATTATATTATTCTTTATATATGTCTATGGTTGCCGACCCCTGGTCTATATCATCCAGTCTCTGGTCTACATTAGGCAGCCTATATGCAGTCAAGCCCAGAATTATCCCACTCCTTCCCAGCAGATGGCGCTCAGGTCAGCGAAAGCTTTCTGATCAGCGAAAGCTTGACTTCTTTACTTGCGGCTGGACAGAAATAACCAGAGGGAAGAAGCTCATTTGATACAGTTCCTAGTTTCTCAACACCAAAATGTCCAAACTAGAGGTGTTCAGGGATTTGATTAATCAGCAGTTAACAGCAGCAGCTTTGGAGATATTCTCGGCCGTTGAAAGATCGTTTGCCGAGTTTGAAGAGGAGATTTGTCGTTCAAAGGAGGAGCGCGCGCGACTGCAACGGTTGTTGGACATTGTTATTAAACCAGAAATCAAGATTCCCCGAGCAGGTTTGATATAATAACTACAGTTGATGACAAAATGCCCTTTTTATTCATTATATCTGATGTTTATATTTGATGTTGCACAGTTAGACCCAGATGTCTAGTCCCAATGTGGGTCGTAGATAAAGTCAGAATGTAGTCATCCAGTGTCTTTGGTGAACGGATGATAGAGTTGTGTTATGTATTGACTAGTAGAAAGCAGCTACATATCCACATTTCTGAGGTAATTGTGGGCTGGGTTTGCCTTTTGAACCTAAATTGTACAACTGATATTTCATTGTATGTTATACAAAATGCATGCTTGTTACGGGAAATATAGCCTTTTATCTACTATCCTCTGAGTTGTAAAAATATCCAAGTATGTGTGAGGCTTTCATCATGTTTGTTAAATGTGACTGAATTAAAGCTGCTTAAACATTGTCCCAAGTCTGTCTAAACGTATACTTGCCTTTTCCATTTTATTTTGAAATACTCAACAGTTGATGTAGAGCAGAGATGATAGAGAGGCTGACTTTTAACCTTATGCTCTTACATTTATATTTAGTAATTTAGCAGACATTCTTATCAAGAGTGACTTACAGCAAGTGCAAGGACATTCCCCCTGAGGCAATTAGGGTGAAGTGCCTTGCACAAGGATGCAAAGTCATTTTTGGCACGGCCAGTAATCAAACCGTCAACCTTCTGATTACTTGCCTGATCCCCTAACCGCTCAGCCACCTGCACTTGAGTTTGAATCTCCATTCAGCCAAACATTATTTAATTAATCTCTCTTGTTGTCCAACACTTGATCTTCTACAATGTACATTGGTATAATAAACTGCCATTAATAGGTCTTTAGCTGTCAATCTAGGTTGCAGAATATTGAAGCTGGCCACATGTAACTGTTGTCTTTCCCCTTCTTCCCCCCAGATGTGCAGCAGCTCTCTCTTCTGGAGCCTGCACAGATAAAAGAGGAAGAGGAGCTGTGGACCAGTCAGGAGGAAGAGCAGCTCCAAGGACTGCAGTCTGGAACTACAGACTCCGCATTCACTTCTGCCAGTGTGAAACAGGACTGGGATCAGGAGGGCTTTTCTGAATGGTCACATGTTGACCAGACTGTTAAAGAGGACAACAGAGAAGGAGACTCTCTACCCAGCAACACAACAGAGGAGCAACTGAAAGCAGAGTCTGATGGAAAAGACTATCCAGCACCAGAACCAAACGGTGACTCTCAGCCCCTCTCTGCTGGAGCTCCAGACCGTCCTACAGCTCAGAGTTTGGAGGAGGAGGAAAATGGAGGAGAGCTGCTGCTTCAGATCAGAAACAATGAGGCTCTGACAAGGGAAAACGTCCCCCAGAGATGTCACAAAGGGGAAAGAAATAATCACTGTCAACTGTTTTCTCAGAAGTGTCATCCGGATGGACACATGACGACACATATAGGAGAGAAACCATATGAATGTCAAAAATGTAACAAACGGTTTGCTCATAAGAGTAAACTGGTTGACCACATGAGGACACACACAGGAGAGAGACCGTACGAATGTCAAAGATGTAACAAACGGTTTGCTCAGAAGAGTAATCTGGTTATTCATATGAGGAGACACACAGGAGAGAAACCATATGAATGTCAAATATGTAACAAATGGTTTACTCTTAGGGGTAACCTGGTTAGTCATATGAGGACACACACAGGGGAGAAACCATATGAATGTCAAAGATGTAACAAACAGTTTTCTCATAAGGGTAATATGATCACACACATGAAAATACACTCAGGAGAGAAACTTTTTATGTCAGGAAAGTAACAAAAGATTCATTCAGAAACAGTTTTTGGTGCGACACATGAGGACACACTGAAGTTAATCATATCACTGTCAGGAACGTAAAGTGTGCTGTACGTGATTTACTCCATAAACACATGAAGACACTCAGGTGAAACTGCATCAGTGTCAACAATGTTATTGATCTTTTGCTGTAAGGCTACTAGCAAACAAGTTCAATATACCTCCAGAAGCCTGGTTTAATAATAAACAAGTTGGGTGACATTAAAATGAGGCAAACTCTGGGTTTTCTGTTCCAGAAAGAGAGAGAATGAAAACTGGGTCAGTGTCCATGGTAACTGAGTCTGTGTGTGACCTAACTTTCTGGCTAGTTGGTTTTCCATGACAAACTGCATTTCTGAATGTCCCCTCCCACTATGTGAGCCTGTGTTAGAACAATTTTTTGTAATCCCATATTTGCTGTTACAATTTTCATATAATTGATACGATTGTTAGCTTGTATATGTGCTTTTGAAGTTTGTGTTGCAGAGAGAGAATTACCTGGGAGATATCTGCAGGATGTTGATGATCTGCAGGATGGGGGTTGTGTCCTGACACCCTGGGCCCAACACACAACAAGCCATAAAACAAGCATCCCTGTGAACATTCCTAAATTACATTTGTTTTAACTGATGTACTGTGGCAGTGTTTTTCCACACCTTTACCAGTTGCTGACCTATGTAAACAAATAACTATATATAACTATAACTAGAAGAAAAAAATCATAACTTCTTTTTGAGTGACACTGTTGAGTAATTTTCAGAATATGACTTCTACCATTGCTTAGGTATGCGACAGATTAAGTTTTCAACAGGGGTTCATATGTTGATGCACTAATTTCAGCAGGATTAAAGACAGCTCCACTTGAGCATACTGCCACAGTTTAAATTTAAGTAGTAAGCAAGCAGTAAACAATTGGCCACTCTGTGTCAGGTAGCACTTTACATTATAGCTCAGTAGCATAGTAATAGTTTGGTTATAATTTGCTAATAGTGATAAATGCTTTAAAAAACGTAGAGTGTAAAATTACCCAAATACATCCAATGCCAGAATTAGGCCATTAATTAGTCATCGGCTATGACTTTGGTATTAGAAATACACCTATTAAAAAAATGATACCGCAGTATAAATATCAGATAAACTTATACAGCTGTTTCAGTGTTAAATGTAAAATCAATCCACATGCAATCAAACAACCTAACAAATCAGCACTTAGCAAGAAGCTAGCATCCAAATTCACATAAAGCACTAGGCCACACAGTTCTGATATCACACTAACAAAAACAGTGCTTTTTTGCAACATTAAGGAAGAAAAACACACACGCAAATACATATATATAGATACATATATATGTGTATACACACAGGCTGGCTGGGGATTTCCACTAACACGCATAAACACACTATAAATTGACTCAACTTAACTTAGTCAAAGTAACAAGATCACTTGATTGAGTCGTCAAATATTTTTTCCAGTGTAAGAGTTTCTAAAAAGGCTACAACAATTTTAGTACCCAATTTTATGTTATCCCTGTAGCAGAGTCTCCACAACCATTCCCTTGTCAGTGAGACACACTGACGAAACCAGGGTTATGGATTTCCAAACCAGTGCTGAAAGGTCAGGCAGGCCTTGGAATAACTGGTTCACAAGTCTGAACAGAGGATTTATCCCAAAACAGACATTTAATGGATTACAAACATCTCACAAAGACAATACTGCTTATTGGACACTAAAAGGATGGGAACTGTGTGAATTTCTCTTTAAATGCTGTGTTTGATGTAATGTGATGTTTGATGTAACTCCCTTCCCCTTTGTTACAAATAACTCATTCTTGGTATCTAGATGACCGGACAAAACTAACAATGACATTTCTGAATGTTACAATTGTTAGTTATGGAAGTTAAGATACCCACTCCAGAGACCCCGTTCACAACTACATGCAAATCACAGCATGAGACCATCTTCAGATAAGGAAGCCCAAACCCCCCTTTATCTTTTTATTTTATTTTTATTTTATTTCACCTTTATTTCACCAGGAAGGTCCCATTGAGTTACAGTAACGCTTCTCACAGGGAGTCCTGGCCAAGACAGGCAGCAGAAAAGAAGTTGCAGAATTTGCACAAGGCCACACACACACACAAACAAAGTACACCACAATTTACACTATAATGCTAAAATTACACTTCATGACAGGCTATATAAAAACAAGCTAATACATACAGCTAAATAAATAAAAGTAAAAATAAATAATAAAAATAAATAAATAAAAAGCATCAGGTTAAAAACAGTTGCAATGTTCTTTTAGAGCTGATTGCAACATGTTTTTAAAGGTACTGAGTGGTGGGAGTGATTCCAGCTTTAGAGTGACTTGAAGTTCATTCCAGAACTTTGGTGCATATGATGAGAAAGCTGTTGTACCCAGTTGCGTTCTTGTTAGTGATGTGGTTAATAACATATATTCTGATGACCTTATTTTGTAAACACTGTTATGGAAGGAAAGCAAATTTGAAATGTAAAGGGGTAGTTTACCCATTAGTGCTTTCGCAATAAAAATCAGTGCATGTAGTTTCCTTCTAAGGGAGAGGGAGGGCCATTGTACAGCCTCATACAAAGTACAGTGATGAGTTCTAGCTGGGGCACCTGTGATGAAACGCAGGGCTGAATGGTAAATTACATCTAGTTTGTTTAATAGCGATGAGGAAGAATGCATATAAATGAGGTCACCATAATCTAATACTGATAAGAAAGTGCTCTGCACTAACCTTTTCCTTGCTAAATGAGGAAAACACTTTTTCATGCGAAAAAAGAAACCTAGTTTAGGCCTACGTTTTTTTTAAAGGCTCACAATATGGACCCTGAGAGACAGCTTATCATCAAGCCAGATACCTAAGTATTTATAAGACGATACTCTCTCTATTATCGTACCATCCTGAGTTGTTAAAGTGATGTTTATTGGAGAGCGTGAATGGGTAAAAATCATTGACTTAGTTTTTGTAGCATTTAGTACCAACTTTAAGCTTACCAGAGATTTTTGTACTACACTAAAAGCAGACTGTAAATATGTAATTGCTTCACTGACTGATGCGGCAGATGTCCGTACATAATGGTATCATCTGCGTAAAGATGAATCTTTGTTTGCTTTAAGTCCCTACCTAAATTGTTTATATAAATGGAAAATAAAATGGGGCCCAAAACTGACCCTTGTGGAACACCCATTGTTACTTCCAGCAAGGATGAGGTACAGTTATCCAATGCCACACACTGAGTTCTACCACTCAGGTAATTAGTGAACCAGCTTAATACAGTGGTACTAAAGCCTATACTTTGCAATCTCTGCAGGAGAAGGTGATGGTCCACAGTGTCAAATGCTTTAGAAAGGTCAATAAACCTAAATAATCTTAGCTAGTATAAAAGCCCCAAACTGAGAGACATTCTCTCTCTTTCGTCTGGGTCATTCTGAGTATAGCTACCTCTGATGATCTGTTATATTGAGCAACAAATCCTCTTTCGTCTGGACCATTCTGAGGATAGCTACCTCTGATGATCTGTTATATTGAGCAACTACCATTCAACGGAACCAAGGACCATAACGGAAGTTAAGGAACACTTCCTTTTTCTTGGACACCACACGGAAGATCAACTCTACCTTTCTTCAACAGACAGTAAACTGCTACTAAGCTAATTTCTTACGCGTAGGCCTTGGCATAAGTGTGGTGAACTGTAACTGATTTAAGTTTGGTCTTCCTATTCTTAGCATATCTTAGCATAACTGTCCTTTGTCTACCTAGGCCAATAACCCCCCTTCTCCTTGTCTCCCCCTTGTCTGTTTCCCATTTGCTTAAATAAACCCTTTTTGTATACAATACTCGGTCATTGGATATGCACTAATTCTAAGGAACCTCATGACTTTAAGTTAAAGAGACTGATCAAAAGGCTATTATTTGTTCATTAATCCATAAAGTTTCCTCAATCCCTCTCCAAAATATTGAGGTGGTGCCCCGTTTACTTCAACATGAGATGCAGTACCCTTTTCTACCAGTTAGCTCCCCGCTACATCCCACTGCAAAACAAACAGTCTAAAAAATAATCCTCCTTGAATACTCATAATTGGGTCGTTGTGCTCGATTCACGACAGGCCTGGGCAAGAAATTTAGCAATACTTTTAAAATGGTGATGGCACCCCTGATGAAAAGCATTTTACAAGCTCATTTCCAGGTTCAGTGAGTAATAAAAAACGGTAAAAAAATGTATTTTTGTAAAAACAAAATAACCATGATTTGGCCTTCAGAAAGGGGAGTTATAAATAAAAATGTTCATTACGGTATTATGGTAATACTTTGGTTTGTATGTTGCGCTCAATAATATATATATATATATATATATATATATATATACTGTATATGTATCAGTTTCACAATATGCAGGGTTGATGATGATGTCTGATGCAGGGTTGTTGATGTCTGATGCAGGGTTGTTGATGTCTGATGTAGGGTTGATGGTGTCTGATGCAGGATTATGGATGTCTGATGCAGAGTTGTTGTATGTCTGATGCAGGGTTGTTGATGTCTGATGCAGGGTTGTTGACGTCTGATGCAGGATTGATGATGTCTGATGCAGGTTTGATGGTGTCTGATGCAGGGTGGATGATGTCTGATGCAGGGTTGATGATGTCGGATGCAGGGTTGATGATGTCTGATGCAGGGTTGATGATGTCTGATGCAGGGTTGTTGATGTCTGATGTAGGGTTGATGATGTCTGATGCAGGGTGGATGATGTCTGATGCAGGGTTGTTGATGTCTGATGTAGGATTGATGATGTCTGATGTAGAGTTGATGATGTTTGATGCAGGTTTGATGGTGTCTGATGCAGGGTGGATGATGTCTGATGCAGGGTTGATGATGTCGGATGCAGGGTTGATGATGTCTGATGCAGGGTTGATGATGTCTGATGCAGGGTTGTTGATGTCTGATGTAGGGTTGATGATGTCTGATGCAGGGTGGATGATGTCTGATGCAGGGTTGTTGATGGCTGATGTAGGATTGATGATGTCTGATGTAGAGTTGATGATGTTTGATGCAGGGTTGATGGTGTCTGATGCAGGGTTGATGGTGTCTGATGCAGGTTTAATGATGTCTGATGCAGGGTTGTTGATGTCTGATGTAGGGTTGATGATGTCTGATGCAGGGTGGATGGTGTCTGATGCAGGGTTGATGATGTCTGATGCAGGGTTGATGATGTCTGATGCAGGGTTGATGGGGTTGATGACGTCTGATGCAGGGTTGATGATGTCTGATGCAGGGTGATGATGTCTGATGCAGGGTTGTTGATGTCTGATGCAGGGTTGATGGTGTCTGATGCAGGTTTGATGATGTCTGATGCAGGGTTGTTGATGTCTGATGTAGGGCTGATGATGTCTGATGCAGGGTTGATGATGTCTGATGCAGGATTGATGATGTCTGATGCAGGGTTGATGGGGTTGATGCAGGGTTGATGCCGTCTGATGCAGGGTTGATGATGTCTGATGCAGGGTTGATGATGTCTGATGCAGGGTTGTTGATATCTGATGCAGGGTTGATGATGTCTGATGCAGGGTTGATGGTGTCTGATGCAGGTTTGATGATGTCTGATGCAGGGTTGATGATGTCTGATGCAGGGTTGATGATGTTTGATGCAGGCTTGATGGTGTCTGATGCAGGGTTGATGATGTCTGATGCAGGGTGGATGATGTCTGATGCAGGGTTGTTGATGTCTGATGCAGGGTTGATGATGTCTGATGTAGGGTTGATGATGTCTGATGCAGGGTTGATGATGTCTGATGCAGGGTTGATGATGTTTGATGCAGGATTGATGATGTCTGATGCAGGGTTGATGATGTTTGATGCAGGGTTGATGGTGTCTGATGCAGGGTTGATGATGTCTGATGCAGGTTTGATAATGTCTGATGCAGAGTTGTTGATGTCTGATGCAGGGTTGATGATGTCTGATGCAGGGTTGTTGATGTTTGATGCAGGCTATACCCAGAACATGCTTAAGGAGTATCAAGACACAAGATCAAATCCACATCTGTTTCCCACAGAATGAAGTTTTAATTTGAAAGTTTTATTTTCAAATGGTCAGTGGTGTGGTGTGGTGTGATGTGGTGTGGCAGGCAGGGGGGCTCAGGAGCCAAGGGAGGTCCGACCATGCACATGGAAGCGGTACACGCAGGTGTACTCCTGGTTGCCCCAGTTATTGAGGACACGCAGCTCCACAGAACGAAACACTGAATTGTCCAAAACACTGAATTGACCGCATTGTCCAGGCTTCATCACATGGTTACCCTGAGGGAAAGAGACGGAAGGGGGCGGCGGTGGGGGTGAAGCAGCGGAATGAAAACTGCAAGATATCTTCTAGACTGGCAGCAGACTAGCAGACAATACTTAAAGAGTGACAAACCAGAAAGATGGAGAGAAGAAGTGCAGAGTAGGTACCTGAAGGACTGTCCAAGGTGACTGCGTTAGATTAAATAGAGGAATGCCAAACAACATCAGACACATTGAATGTTTCTGGTAGGTCTCAGTAAGACACTGGCACCTAAACACAGGGACAGGAACACGATGCTGTGATGACATGACCAACACAACCGGATGCTGAGGCAACATTGACATCACAAACCTTGGGACTCGATGGCAAAGTCAGTCATTTTGTCAACCTGTGGTCGAGAACTATCCTGGCCATTGTACTGCAACTGACGGTGCTGTTTAAAAACAAACAAATGTTAACATTGTACAACAAAATTTGCAACCTGATGAAAGTCCTGAGCATTCTATCAGGTAAACCCAGGTTAATAACCATCCTCCAAACCCTTCTGAGACCTATATTACCTTGGTGGTTTTTCTGTAGAGCCAATTTCTCCAGAAAGTGCCGTCCAGCTCTTTCTGCAGTTCAGGGGAGATCATGCTTGGGGGAGTAAAAGCCATTTGGGGCTGTTGGAGCTGTGGAAGACACAGAAAAGGAGGAGTTTATATTAACAAAAATCTCCTGTCAAGTATAACATTGTAAGATTTTTGATCTGTTTAAATTCAGGTTGTGTGTTTGTCCTGTACCTTCAAAATGTTGATCTCCTGTTCCTCCATCCTCTGGTGTAGTATGGTGGTGGTGGAATGGCTCTCAAACATCTTTCTGCTCAGGTCTGTGTCCAGCCTACACAAAACACCATCAAATTATATCAAATATGGTTTCCTAAACCAGACAAATTCACAGAAATGATATTGCGCCCTGAAGATGAACTCACACACACACATATCCACGTACGCGCACACAAACACACCCACACAAACAGGGGTTGGGGGTCAGATGGCTCAGTGGTTAAGGCGTTGGCCTCATGATCAGAAGGCTGTGAGATCAAGCACTGGCTGTGGCTATATGATGTTGGGTCCTTTTGCAAGGCACTTCACCCTACTTGCCTCAGGGAAAATGTCCCTGTACTTACTGTGAGTCGCTTTGGATAGAAGCGTCTGCTAAATGTAAACATGGAGGAGACTCACGTGTTAAGTTGAAGTGTGATATCCTGCAGCCTCTGTAAAATTAGAAACAAAACATTTGGATATCAAGATGACGAACAGAGAATGAGAATGATGCCGACAGAAGCTGTTCAGTTATCTTACCTCTGAAAGGTATTTCAGCAGCTGAAGTTCTCGTTCTTTCTGCAGGAGAAACACACTCTCAGAAAGACTCTCAGAATAATCAGAAACATTCTAGCTCTAGCAGACTTTTAAGTATTTAAGGCGTTCGAGATAGTCCATTTTCCTACCTCAAAAGCTCTTTGTTGCAGGAGTTCCATTTGTGTCTGTAACACACATGCACACATACACAAGAGGTTAGGCAAATTAACTAGTTATATGAGAGCCTGTCAAATCTATCCCATCCTATCTATTGTGTGGTGGAGTCTGCCTCACCAGAATATTGGTGACACTGTTTCCTTGAGGGGAGTCAGTATCAGCGAGTTGTGCAGAGATGGTTTGATCCTGCAGGAAGAAAATCAATGAATCTTCCAATCTGGTGCCTAGGAGAAAGCATAGAAAGCCTACCACAGAAAGCCTACCATGCCTGTATCTGGACCTACCGTAGTCTTCAGAGGCAAAGACGTCATGTACCACAATCCTGGTGTTGAGGGAGAGAGAGTGGAGAGAGGAGGAAAGTGTTAGTGAATTCAATCTAATACATTGTTGCTGGATTCAAGATTCAAGCCCTTCATTGTTTTTTCTTCATGAAAAACTGTGTGTAGGGGGAGCGGGGAGAGGGAGCAAATTTGCACAAAAAAATACGTTGGAGAAATAATGAAAACCTCCACCCCTAACTGAATGTCAAGTTAGGAGAGGTTGAGTGATCCACTGACCGACGATACACAGGGACATCAAAAGAAGGTCCGGAGCAGCTTCGCAGACAGCAACACCAACAGAACGCCATGTGCGGCGTGGTGCAGGGATGCTGCCAACTACTCACAGAAGAGGGAGGAGACACCGTATGAATACCATGAATGATAACCTACAGTGCAGGCACACACACTGGACTCCCAGTGCTCCTCCTGGCTGTGAGCTCTACTCACAGATGCTGCTGGAGCTGGAGCTTCTTCTTGGTCTCCTTCTTTTGATTGCCCTGGGAGGAGGGATGGATGAGGATGAGGGGAGGGGGAGTTAGTTTAAGAAAAATTATACCGTGTCTCCAGGTAAATGCTATCTGTGGCAACTGTATCAAAATAAAAGTGTACACACCCTCACATTCACACACACACACTTACTCGTGAACAGGGCTTTCTCCACTGGGGAGGCCACCTGCCATCCGGCAGGAGCTACGGGTCAACATCAAGAGATGTCCAAATCGAGTCTACATTGGGGCACATATCAACCATGTTTATTGATTGATGGAGAAAAATAACAATATTTAATTCTTCATATAATCCAGGAATCGCATTGACCGTTGACTATACGTACTTGATGAGGTGCAACATGTATCTTGGGACACGAAAACCCATCATCGCTAATTGTGATCTTTTTTTAGGTAATCGTTGATTTTCTTACATACTTTACTTTACATAGTTGAAATATTACTTGTTTTTACTGTTAAAAGTTCAATCCACTTACCTTAAAACACAGCGGGTATCTTGTATGTTGCAGTATGTTGAAACGCTGACCATATGTGAAGTGAGAACTTCGTTTGCAAGCAGTAGGCCTGTTCCATTGGAGCGTCTGTGCGCGACGTCACAGTCGATTTGATTCCATGTCTTTGTTTACCCAGAGCCATTGAGAAAACACATCGAAGTGAAAAATAAATAAATAAATAAATTAAGTGGCATAAAGCGCTGGTTCAAAGTGAAAAAAAGTGTTGTTTGATGCGTGTCTCTTTGCACTGGAAAATTCTTCCAAACATGCCTGTACCGCAGGGTAAAAAAGTGTAGCTACATTTGGAACTTTTACTTTTTGAAAGTGTGAAAGAGAAGATATAATTTTCTTTCAGCAAATCTGTCCCCCCAATGTCAATGTAAATCCTACACCCATGCTGTCCAGCAACAAAAATAAGAGGGTAGACGGTCTATTAGTCCACCGATTCATGACCACCACAGACAGCACTGTTGCATGTATTCAAGTGAGCATGCGTTAAAATAATGTTTTGCATTTATCAGATAATCTAATTCGGGATTTACAGCAAGTACAAGGGCAAAGGCAAGTAGGGTGAAGTGCCTTGCCCAAGGACACAACGTCATTTGCACGGACGGGATTCGAGCCAGCAACACTCTGGCCGGATTCCCTAACAGCTCAGCCACCTGACTCCAATCTTTATTTAAAAATTAATGGGTGCAGGCTACAATGAATAACCATAAACCAGCAGAACACACAATGGTGTGGCAAAAAAGGCACTGATTTATAACAGGGGCCCCGCCAAAAATGCCGAGGAGCATATCAAGACTGGTATCCTTCTTCCAGACATCCACCTCTAATGTTTTAAGACCCATTACTCATTGGGCGCTGCCTTGATCCGATAGACGTGTAATCTTCTCAGTATTTTAACTGGATGTTATGAGAGCCCTTTCGCCTGTCTAGACTCCCGCTATTGCTCACATTCGTGCCATGCGCCGAGGTTTCAGGGTGTTCAGGTTACCGACGGAAGATAGTGAATGCAGACTTTTGCAGTCTTTCTCTTTTCGCATGAAACGCTGAGCAGTAGCCTATTAACGCCTGTTAATAAAACAAAACTTGAATAAAATAAGAATTTACTCAGTTTCATAGGCCCTTAAGGATGCGTATTTAAGTCTCATACCAAGTCAAATACATTTTATTTGACTTATTTGAGGAGGAAAATGGGAAGAAACCTCTCAAAATATGTGATGCCAGTTTGTCAGCACCAGAGGGAGCAATCTGATCGCAGGCCAGTCAACGCAGGTGTCTAGACCAGCCGGGTCTCATGGTTCACCTGTCTTTGGATGTGAATAGTGAAGTAATCACATTGGGTTCAAGTGCCAGGCCAAAAAGCTGGTTACGTGAATGTTCACTGTGTGACTGTGAGTATTGATTTTAGGATTCCCTAACATCAAACAATCACACATAGACTGCAGTTACCTAAAAGTGTGCCTTATAAAACTGCTGACTAACTAAATCTGCTGCACAAGTTTAGGTCACCATAGAGACCAATTAATTAATTTATTGAATATACCTACATTTTGGCTAAATATAGATATATCTATTTGAACCCAAAAAGAAACCAGTCTTCCGACTTATTGGTAAAGTTTTTTTTTTTTTTTTTAAACCATTGGTTCGGATATATCCAGTTGCTGTTAAGTGTGAGTAATGCACGCCGGTATTTAGTGCAACAAGGACGAAACTAAAGTGTAGAACACCTCAGCGAACCCTGCTGCTGTAAGAGTGTAGATGATGAGAAAGGGAGAAAGTGAGGGAGGGAAATAAGAGGGGAAATGAGTGAGAGCAAAAGAGCGCGCACCCGAGAGAGACAGAGAGACAGTGAGAGAGAGAGAGAGAGAGAGATAGATAGAGAGAGAGAGAGAGAGAGAGACAGAGAAAGAGAGAGAGACAGAGAGAGAGACAGAGAGAGAGAGACACACACACAGAGAGAGAGAGAGAGAGAGAGAGAGAGAGAGAGGGAGAGAGAGAGGGAGAGAGAGTGAGAGATAGATAGATAGAGAGACAGAAAGCGAGAGAGAGGCAGAGAGAGAGTGAGAGAGTGAGAGAGAAGGAGAGAGAGAGAGCGAGAGAGAGAAGAAGAGAGAGAGAGAGAGAGAGAGAGAGAGAGAGAGAGAGAGCGAGAGAGAGAGAGAGAGAGTCACTGAAGGAGTGTCGGGTGATTCCCTCCCCTCGTCAAATGTCTGTGCTGGAGATGGTGTCCCTCCTTCATAACCCCGCATTCTCCGTTTTTAGAGCAGATGGCCAAGCAGCCGCAGGCAAGGACGCTTTGAAACGTTGAAACCGTTATGTCAACCTTGCCACACCGATATAGAGAATAGTCCGAAACAGTCATTTACATTGACAGTTTATATTCATACTAGATTACTTCCGTATATGTTTTTATTCGTACTGAAAGACTACTTTGGGTTGCCTCAAGTCCCTTTCAGAGCCAATACATTTGCATGTGCATGTTCCCGGCACTCGCTACGCACTCCCAGCCGGCGCTGGTGATGCCATGCCCCGCAACCACAGCGGCGATGAGGCCGGTGCAGGGCTCTGGATGAAGACCTCTCCGGGACGCCGGGCTCCAAACCACGGCTTGAAAGATGTGGAATCTGGGCGGACGACGATGAACTCCCCTGCTCGAGTCGGTGACGGTCTACTCTTGCCGGGTTCGGCAGGTGGAGCGGGCGCGGAGAGAAGAAAACAGGGTGCCCGGTTGAGTCTGCTCGGCAAGCCTCTGACCTACAGCGCGCAGAGCGGGCGCAGGAACGCGCGGTACCGGCGGCTCCAAAATTACCTCTACAATGTGCTCGAGAGACCGAGGGCATGGGCGTTTATCTACCATGCATTCGTGTAAGTATTTGAACAGCATGTTCATTATCCATTTCAACGTGACGGTACGCGCCTTGGACAGTTCCTCAGTCTACTCTTATCACCTGTTGAGCTCTATCCCTTGGCGCTCACATGCAGTGAATGAATATCTCTATTTGGTTTGAATCCGAATAGATTATTTTACAACTGTACATGTGTTTGCATTACTTAGATAGATCTTTATTTGTCATTATCACAAGGTACAACGAATTTGAAAGTGCTTCCAGTCAGTGTAAAAAGTAGAAACCTAGTGCTAAAATAACAAGATTCTTGATACCAGCGAGAATGCAATATCAATACCAGCACATTTGAACACACACATTCTCACTTCCAAGTTACTATACGTGTCTTTTGTCGTTTTGGGGGAGTGAAGGCATTCTGTGTCAGTGTTGTGTGAAGGAGGAAGTGGAGCTGTCAGGTTGGGTAGAAGATTGGGGGACACAGAGGGGCTGTGAAGCAGGATGTTGATGTTTTATTTGTTCAAAGGGGACAGCAGGGTCACCGGGGTTAAGTTGTTACATCTGCACTGACCACAGCATCCCACAATGCACTCCCAGCTCCCAGGACTGACGAGGAACACAGCACATGAGCAGGCGTGGGTGTGTACACAGAAACACACTGAGCAGCTCTATGAGGGGGGCCTTTTGATGCGTACAATTAAGGTCCTAACCTGCATAGGTTTGGTACTCTCAGTTGGGTACATTGTTATTGTTGTTTGCTTTCCTACAGGTACACTAATGCCTGTCAGAGATGCTTGCCATGTATTGTTACATGTTTGGCTGAATGCTCTTATGGCTCTTCCCTTGGCATTTTTTGGTTTCTCATGATGTTTTATAATCTATAAGCCTGCTATGTTTGGGGTCTGTCACGTTGCAATGCTCAGTGACCGATGCTCTTTTGTAAAGCTCTCTGTTGGAAGTCGCATTGAACAAAAGCGTCTGCTAAATGAATAAAATGAGCTTCACTATGATAAACATCAATCACTGTATTGATGTGTTTTCGCATTCTAATGTCAATATTGGATTGGCTTGATGCAAACGTCTGGGACAGAAAGAAACATCCATTCCTAGAAATTACCTGCTTTCTTGACGTGGCCGAAGCTGTGTGGTCAATTGTTTCCTATAAAGATATCGATTATATCGTGTTGAGGCTTTGTGGTTACAAGCTGTCATGACTCCATGGCTATTACAACAACTACTCACTTCAGTGACCTCAAATGTTTAAGAAGCACACTCAAACTCAAAAGTCTGCTCTACCGTAGGGAAGGTGGACAACCACTGTGACAGAGCGAATATCGATTATATACAAGTTATTTTTCCTTTTAACGTCATTTAAGGATGTTTATGAATACCTGCTTCTGATTCTGTTCATAAACTGCTGTTCTAGCTGGTGATCATTTTTTGCATCTTGTTTTTTTTTTTGCACATTCTAGCGCATTAGACTCCCCTAAGTCAGGGGTAGGCAATCCTGATCCTAGGGTCCCGCTGTCCTGAAGGTTTTAGATGTTTCCCAGTTCCAGCACACCTGATTGTAATGAAGGGTCATTACGAGGCTTCCACTGAGCTTGATAACGACCCTTCATTAGAATCAGGTGTGCTGGAGCAGGGGAAACTAAAACAGGGGTCTCCAATCCTGGTCCTCGAGGGTCACTGTTCTGAAGGTTTTAGATGTTTTCCTGCTCCAGCACACTTGATTCTAATGAAGCGTCGTTATCAAGCTCTGTGGATGTGTGCTAGAGCAGGGAAATATCTAAAACTGTCAGGACAGCGGCCCTCGAGGACCAGGATCGGAGACCCCTGATCTAAAACCTTCAGGACTGTGACTCCCTAGGGACCAGGGTTGCCTACTTTTGCCCTAAGTAAAAAAAATCCCTGCAGTATACTGACACCTGCTAGTTGAATTTCATGATAAAATCATGAGAATTCATATGTAGTTTATTCTCACTATGTCTGTTTCTTTACGTTTCTGGGAAGGCTCAGGCATTGGAAGACTGATGTAGGATTTACTTCAGCCACTAGAGCATTAGGCAGGTTGTGCACTGACGTTGGGGGATTACACTTGGTTTGCTGACGGTGTTTGAATTAACATGTTTTATTACTATTATACTGTTTATACTGTAATACTGTTTAGGAGTCTGCACAGGCCTGTCGTTTTCCCACACCAAACTTGACAAAACATTTCTATGTGAACCTGGCTATGTACGGGGCGTTATTATCAACCTAAAATAGGACAGCCCTTCCCCAAAAGGTTTTAAGCAAAGAACTGTCCGTTCTTTTTACCAGCATCTGAAAAACCCCAAACTGTAAAACAGCCCTCTTTGGTATACTGGCTTGAGCCCCCTTGCAAATAAAGAGGTTCATACAGAAAAGGTCAGTTGAATTTGAACCTGACCTAAACACCATCAAACACATTGTTATTTATCCAACACCATCTGCAAGCCAGGTCTAATCACTACTTTCAGTTGCATGTATAATAATAATACCTAATTTAGCAGACACTTTTATCCAGAGCAACTCACATTAAGTACAGGGACATTCCCCCTAAGACAAGTAGGGTGAAGTGCCTTGCCTAAGGACACAACATCACATAGCCACAGCCAAGGTTTGAACTCACAACCTTCCAACCATGAGGCCAACGCTTTAACCACTGAACCACCTGATCTCCCCTGCCAGCAATGTATCCCCAACATTTGCTGCCTGATTTTCAGTCTGATGTGACTGGATTTCCTCCAAGCTGTCAGTAAGTCACTGTGGTGGGCCTTCTACAGCAGTTGTTCCTACAGTGCTGTTCCCGCGCCAGGAAGGTTTTCAGTCAGCCGCAAGTGCTGATCAGTGTGAGAAGCTCCAAGGTTTTTCTACTAACACACGCACACACACACACACACACACAAACATACCAAAAATATCTCAATTGCTTCCTTTGATATTTCTCTGTATTAAGTAATGCTTAGTCCGACTGTGCAGGTGTGTGCAGTTGGCTGGATGATGATGAGGGGCTTTAGCTGGCCTTTACTTGACTATGAAGAGAGTTCAGAACGGCAGCAGTGTGATCTAGAAAGAAAGATGGATCCTTCGGGCTACTTTGTAACAACCGAAAAGTAATAATATTTTGTCTCTGAACATTTGTTCTATATAAATCACGCATGTTGAAGATTATAGCCGGTGGATTTCTCCTGACGTGTTGAAATCAGGCCCTTCTCTCACGCAACTTGGATATACACAGACCAAATAGTGCACCCTAATTGAATCAATGCTGGCATTACTGTAATATACCAATTTGGTAATGTGCAGCCTCGTATTGGACTAATCACATTTGCTGAACTGGGACCTCACCACAATCTGCATCATGTGCTGTTCCAGAGGATGTGGGGTTGCTTTTCCACTGTGGTGTATTGCGTGTGGGCGTGTAAGCAAATTGAACAATAACTGGATTACAATATCTCCCTTTCACATGCTTTGGGTGAGTTATTGCAACGGAATCAGGAGGCGTTTGGTTGGATGGACAGGTTGCACCCCGTCAGCTGTTCTGAGGCTGCACTGAAATAAAGATCTCCAGATTCAAAACGGATTCCTTTTAAACCATGTTTAGTCAGGATTGATACGTAAAAGGTTAAGTAATGTTAGAAATATAAAACGATCAAATAATAGGATTCATACAAATATATTTATAGATGATGTATACATAAAAACATGAGTATATGCCATTCATAGGTAAATGTACAATTAAATGCGAATGTCTTAGGCACCCAACATTTTCCACATGTTCCACAATACGTATGTCTTAGATAGATGGGGGGTGATGTCCGATTTTTCACTTCACTTTACTTGGTCAATTGCAAAAGCTACACAAGGTATACTGTATATTCATGTACTGAATCTAGAATCTAACAGGTTGGTTTGTGTTGGAATGGGAAAACACAAACAAAATAATTGAATATAATTCGTAAATTGCTCCGTCGTATACGAAGTGTGTGATTCTTCGAAAAAATTATAGGTTACCTGCAACTGCAATCAAGCGATACCAAATTATGATTTTCTGAATATGAAATCCAGATGCTTAGTGAGCATGTTAGGCCTTATTATGGCGATACAACTGTAGCAGCTGCTTTTGAATGACAATAATGCCCTCTTTCAAAGCTCTGTTAGTAAATACACAGTGGAAGTGAGTGGCTATGTGGTTCACCAACTATCCATTACAACCTTAAGTTACAGTGGATACTATCCATAGAACACTAACTTCACAAATTGTTTGATATACGATAAACATTTCCTATGTGTCAAACAGTAAACCCAAACACATAAAACATCTTGTTTTGCTTCCAACATAACCAAGGTGCTCTGGAGGACTGTCTTTGGCTGAGACCCAATGGAAAAAGCTTGAGTCTAGACTTATAGGATGGTTTGTGTGTTTACGTGCATGTGGAGCGACACAGCAACTGAACGTGTGCCAGGATATATTCCATTATGTATGAATGGACAGACAGGTTGTACTCCATTGTGTATGAATGGACATGCAGGTTGGGCTCAATAGTGTATGAATGGACAGATAGGTTGTGCTATGTTGTGTAGAAATGCAGGTTGATGAAAAATAGGCATATGTGTGTGTTTGTGTACGAGAGAGGAAAACAAAGGTTGTGTATCTCTATTTTGAGTGTATAAATAGGGTTCCCAGGCCCATTGATATCAGTGTAATAAAATAAATTGAAGATATAGTAAAATAATGCTACTGTTTTGGAATGACTGGAAATAGCATAAATGTTCATCATCGTCTTCTTTACTTGGCCTCACCTTGGAGTGGATCACAATGACAAATGGGCTGTGACAATAGTCACTGCAATGTGGGAGTTGCGTGTGCGTGTGCACACATCTCGGTTTGTTGTAAAGTACGTGTGTTGGTGTGCGAAGTCAGATGAACTTGCAGTCATACCATCAGGTGAGGCGCAAGCTCTCTCCGCGGCGGAGCTGATTGACGGAGACAAGCTCTGCTCTAAGAGCTATCTGCCCACGCAGAGTGCATCCGGGCTGGGAGTGAGCTACTCAGGGCTCTCCTGCCCAGCAGCGCTCCAGAGCCGTCAGGCTGACGGAGCTCCTGGTCCAAGGGCTGACTCATGGGCCTGTCAATCTCTAACCCAGCAAGAGAGAGGAAGTTATGGATTTAATGGCATGTGGCTGGCATGTGTGAGTGGAGGAGAGAGTTGCTAACCAATATAGGTTTATTTTTTGCTCTCGTTCTGCACACCCACACACACCATCTTGTCCAGTCTATAGCGAGAGCATGATTGCAGTTTGTCATTTACATTTCTCGATGACAAGCTTCAGAGCTCTAGAGCAACTTACAGAAAGTGCAGGGACATTCCCCCCTGAGGGAAGTAGGGTGAAGTGCCTTGCCCAAGGACACGACATAATGTTGCCTCAGCCGGGAATCAAACTGCCAACCTTCTCATCACTAGCCCGACACCCTAACCACTCAGCCACCTGACTCCCTTGGACCTGGACAAGCAAGCAGGAAAGGCTGAGTGGCTGCGAAGTGGATCCACATTGTTAAATATCTTACACAGAACGACAAAGCTGGGAAGGAAATTAACCTCCTTTCAATTGGGTGACAAAGCGAAACGTTCTGCCAGTAGCATTTTTAAACAACCCTGCATGTTCTCACTCTCTCTTTCCTTCTCATTATCAAGTCCTCCTTCTCAGTCTCTTACACACAAACAAACTGCATGACTGACTGATACACAGCCGCTGGGAAGGTACTGTAATTGGGGTCATTCATCTTGAAAATGAAAATTGTGTCTTGTTGACCACTCCCCCACCCCCTTCTTGTTGTATCTTTCCCTTCTCCCCCACCTCTATCGTCTCTCGCACACACACGCTTGTGCTACTAGTCTCTCTCCAGGCTGGTTCACTCCCAAGACATTCTTATCTGCTCTCCACATTTGCCAATGCCTAAACAAGGGGAAAAGAGGGGGATATTGTCTATGGATGAACTGCTGTGACATATAAAGTCACCCGTTGAGCCCTGAAAATAAGCAGTGGACACAAGTGTAAGGAGATGTTACCTGCAGAGTATCATGCCTGTTACTAACAGCTAACCTGGCAGGAAAGGGACTATAGGACGGGGGAAAGGCTGAGGAGTTGAAAGGAAGAAGGGGAGAGGTAGTGGGAAGGATGACAAGGGGGAAAAGATAATGAGAGGAAGTGCGAGCGAGCACGGTTATTACGATGGTCTTTTTTTCTTTGTGGTCTTTTTTTCCCTATTTAGGATCGGAATAGTTCTAATAGTACCTTTCTATTGCTTCCATATGAGCTTTATACCTGCGTTTTTTTGTGATGTGTCCCCCTTGTGCTTTTGACTCTCCCCCCCCCCCCAACAAAAATAAAAAAAAATAACCTGGTGAAAATTATCCCCTGGTATTAATTAAGCATTCATCTGTCTCTCCACCCATTCATCCATTCATTCATCCATCCATCATTTCTGAAAGCTAGGTAGCAAGAGAAGTGTGTGTGTGTGTGGGGGGGGGGGGGTGAACTGAACAGATTGAAGGATGTTCCTGAAGCAGGAAGTGTGGGCGGGGGCGACAGTTCTCTCAGGCTTCATGTCGACACCGTGCCTTCGATGTTGGCATTTGTTCTATCTGAGAACTCGTCAATATTCCTGTGATGGAGAGCAACAGGCTGGTCTCTCCTTCCGCACCCAGACAGGGTGCTTCCTTGTATGTCATCTTCCCCGTTTTACTATCTAAGGAGAATTCCAGTGCATTTGTCATGGACCTTTGTCTGAGATGGTAGTTAGATAGTTGGAAGTTTAGGTAATAACTCTCTTTACTATCTCAAGATCCGTAGATATTGTATCCCAGTACACTAAATGGGCGTCAGATAGATCAACACTTAAGGCGTTGGCCTCATGATCAGAAGGTTGTGAGATCAATCCCTGGCTGTGGCTATATGACATTGTGTCCTTGGGCAAGGCACTTCACCCTACTTTCCTCAGGGAGAATGTCCCTGTACTTACTTACTTTGGATAAAAGCGTCTGCTAAATGAATAAATGTAAATGTATTTGATCCCAGCCCTTACCCCTTGTGTGCATTTACTTACTTATTTTGCCCCCATTCCTTTATCCCTGTGTGCACTCTTCTACTCTTTTACCTCACACCCTTACCCCTGTGTGCTTTGACGAGACTGTGTGCCGTTGTTGCTAAAGAGTTTCCCCTTGGGGATTAATAAAGTATTCTGAATAGGAATCTGAACAGAACAAAAACAGTATGGATCCAGGAGGATGGAGGTTTAGGGAATCTGACTTCTGTACAGAAATGTCTTTGTTGTTGTTCTATGGTGAAATGGAACAGCGATAGGAGTGGAGGAGAGGAAGGGGTCGACCCTCAGTCGACCCCTGACCGTCTGTCTGGACCCTCCTCCCATTGTTGTGCGTCTTGATTAAATATGTATATGTTTTGCATTAACGGGATGTGCCTCTTTGTCCTTGCTAACTTTTGACAATAATCAAATATTAAATATTCCCTCCCCCCCCCCTTCTCTCTTTTTTTAGTCTCTCTTGTAACTCTCTTTCGCCGACAACACACATACGCAGGCTTTTCACAAGCTGTTGGAAATCAGGCGAGGCTTGAATCATGGGCGAGCGCTGTATCATTGCTGTTTAAAGATGGCTCTTTTGTTGTGGCATCTCCGTTCCAATTGACCTTTTGAAGTGCGGGTGCGTGTGAAATCGCAGCACATGTGTTGGCGCCTAATGAAATCAATTGAAGCAGCCACAAATTTTCCATTTATCCCAGAAGGCTTTGGGTCCTGTGGGTAGGATCTGTTCCCAATCCATCAAGGGCTGCGTTCAGCTTTTGTCAGAGTTTGTTCCGTGGTGTTCCCTAAAAGCTGTGGCCTGACTGGATCAGTAGCCAGAGGGAAAGAAGCAGATGATAAGTGAAAAAAGGCGCCAATGAAAAGACAACCCTGATAACAGTGCTTATTTGAACCCTCCCCCCTCCTCAATAACAGAAGTTGTGTGGGTGAGCATGTGTGCACGGGTGGGCTAGAGGTCTTTTGTATCCCCGCTCACACATTCCAAGAGACCCAGCAGATATTAAATTCTCCCCAAAATGGATACGGCAACCAAAGTCCTCACCAGAAGCCAGTGACTCACATTACACCGGACAAAAAGCCCAGTGTAGCCAGAAGTGTGTGTGTGTGGTGTGTTTGAAAGATGTGTGTTTTTATGTTTTCAAGTTTTGTGTGTGTGTTATCCAGGCTTTGGGCCCAGTCCATTGACTGGAGTCTAATGCACTCTGAGGGTCTGTTTTCTCTGAGTAAGCCTTCCCTAAGGAATCCAGCCAACAGACCAGCAAGCTTGACACAACAAGACAGCTGGGTGTTTAAAAACAAGGCACTGTGTGTACGTGTGTGTGTGTGTTGGTTATGACGCTATGGTGCTGTCTCTCACCCTCACCTTTTCTTTTTCTAGCTATTTTTTCCCAGCGTTCTTTCTTTCTCTCTCTCCCTCTTTCTCGCTCTCTCTCCCTCTCTTTCTCTCTTCCTCTCTCTCTTTCTCTCTCTCTCTCTCCCCCCTCTCTCTCTCCCTCTCTCTCTCTGTCTTTACATATCCTTGAAATTCTTCACTCTCCCTTTTCCCATAATTTCTCACTGTCGTTCCCTCTCTCTACCTCTGCCATGCCTTTGTTCTCTCTTTCTTGTCCTCGTGGATCTTTCTGGATAGAGGAGAATGACTGTTTCAGAGGCTGCGGTCAGGGAGAAAAAGAAGAGGAAGCTTCATGTGAAAGCAAGATATGGTCCCAGGCATTTTAGCAGGAGATGGAAAACTGACCATTGTTGGGGCCTTTATTGGAAAATGTAGCATTCTTTTATAAGCTGTTCTTAGAACTATTACTCAGTCCGAATCTTACATTGAGAGGGCCCTCATATTTGTACACACACACATATGCGCGCACGCACACACAGATGCACTCATGTTAACACACCGATTAACAGTCCAACATGAGCTCATCCCGAGATCACAACCACAATAGATTTTCCATTATTTTCCTCCTCCAAGTTCCGCGACTAATGAACGTGCGCCCGCCCACGACAGAGCCTGCGCCTCCCGTTACTACGACAGCTAGGTAACAACCCCCCCCCCCCACACTCCATCCTGGCTCCTGCCCTTGTTAAGTAAAGGAGGGATGAAAGGAGGAGAGGACCAGGGCAGGCTCTGTCGTTTAGAGACAGGGTACTGTATACAACGACCCCTGGGAGACGGAGGTAGAGGAGACGTGAACCGTGTCTATGGAAAAGTCAGTGATACATTAAGTCCATTAGAAAGGAGAGCCTCGAAGGAGACAGAAGCCAGACATGGCTTCTTCTCAGCTGTAAGTCAGACCAAGGACCTGTTTCTGTTTGGGGGCTTTGACGTGGACGGGTTATGGGTTCAGCGTTTGACAGCGGTAGTGGTAGTTGTGGGTGTTTGCGTGGTGTCTGTGTTTACAGTTCCGATTGAGGAAGGCCTGTATGAATTGACTTTACGGCTGAATAAGTATCCTTCTATCTATTTCACACAACACCACCACAAGCCAAAACTCCAATACAATAATAATATACCTAATTTAATAATACCTCATTTAGCAGATGAGTGCCTTGCCCAAGGACACAACATCACATAGCCACAGCCAGGGTTCGAACTGAAGTAAATGCTTGTTGTTCCTGTAATTCGTGCACGGCGGGATATTTGGTTTTATGAGACACCTGCTTTGTATTGTGAATGTGTTTCTTTATACGTTTGCTTGTGTGTGTGTACAGTATGTGTTTATGTATATACAAGTGCATGCATGTGTATCATACACATACTCAGCATGATTGCATCTCTGCACGTTCTTAAATACTAATTCAGCAGACACTTTTATCCAAAGCGACTTGCAGCAAGTACAGGGACATTCTCCCTGAGGCAAATAGGGTGAAGTGCCTTGCCCAAGTAAACAACATCTGCTAAATTAATGAATAAATATCACATAACCACAGCTGGAGTTCGAACTCACAACCTTCCACTCATAAGGCCAACGCCTTAACCCGCTGAGCCATCTGATTCCCGATTAACTGTCACTACGGTGACTTAACTGTCCCTACTGTCTAAACATTGAGTTCTGTAACTGTAGTATAAACATGTAATCTGGGCATGACTGACATCAATTTCAAATGATGAGCCACTAATGGAAATCCAAACTGAACATAGATGGTAATCAGATGCCTTTGGCCTAGCGTCTTGGAAGGCCCCTGTTCAATTGATCCTGATTGGTTAACAAACATGTCAGATCAGATCTCAGTCATAGACTGTTTTGATTTGGTAATAGATAGATGCTGGATTCTCTATCGGTCCTCTTCTATCTCTGCTTGTCTCTCTTCTTGTCTGTCTCTCTTGGCAGGTTTCTGTGGGCATAGAATGTTACCAGGCGATTTGATGCTCTGCATATTTCTCTCTGCCATCTGGGCTGGGATATGCTGTAAGGGAAGCCTTCAAACACACACACACACACACACACACACACAGATAGATTAGATTAGATTAGATTAGATGAACCTTTATTGTCCTCCAGGAGGTGGAAATTGCAGTTCACAACAGCAGCAGGGTAAAGTACAGCACACAGAGTTGCAGGGTAATATACATAATGACAATAACATAACAATAGCAATAACAATGGCAATAGCAATAGGCGGGCACGATAAGGTCAGATATATATAAAAATAATAAGATAGTCTTATATGGGACAGTATTTTGAACAAGCTTGAGTACGGAAGTTACTTTTATGGGCATTGTATATGAACCTGTCCGTGTGTGTGTGTGTTTGTGTTTGCGTGTCTGTGTGTGCGTGCAAGATTGTCTGTCATCTGCCTATTGACCTGTTAGCCTCAGCACCGAGAGGTTTACACAATGCAAATCAGACAGAGACAATCAATGAAGTTGTTTAATCAAAACAATGCGCTTCTCACAAAATGGCACATAGATTCAGCGGTCAATAGAAAATCAGCTCATTCAGCCGCAGCTTTCATGCAAAGCGATGTGCAGCGTGCCGAATATCGAAAGTCCCCCAGATGATCAACAATCAGAAATAGACCGGAGAAACAATTGTGATCATATGGCAATCAGAAATGTTGGGGGGGGGGGGGGGGGGTGGACGAATGAAATACTGCTATGAGTTCTACAGAGCTAATAATTACATCTGCATCCACATACTCCTGATCTAGTTGAAAGTATGTGTGATTTCTAGCTACGGGACTGTCACATATGTTCCCTCATACAAAGGACCCTATTAATCCTGCGGTCAGCCCTCAAAGGCGGTGACCGCTGTGTACGTTTTGTGTACGTGGGGGGTCTTGGGTACTTCGTGTGATTTCCAATTGGTCTATGTCTCAATATATTCATTGCAGTAGGGGACTCTACCAGTGACAAAAAGGGGTTCATTCGCATTAAAAGAAAATGTTGAATTCTGACGTCTTGAAGCAATTATTGCGTAAATACTGCTGGGCAGGCTATAAAAGTAGTATTAATTTATGTATTTTGCTTTGCCAACCCTAAAGAGCATGTATGTGTGTAAATAACTTTTAAGTTTTACAATTAAAAAACAACATGAATGTAATAACTCAAACTACCATCTTGTGTGTTTCCGAATGATACAGCTGGCTTGTAATCCCATTTTGAATTGAATCTTAATAAATTGAAGAAATCGAAGCCTCCTTAAGCATAGTCCCAAAGCTGTTCACAGGAACCTTCCTCCCCTCCATTCCTCTGTGTACTAGAGTGACTTGGGCTTCGTTTGAACACTATAGCAGAGATTGACTTTTGGGCTAAATGTTCCCTACACAAACACACCTCTTCCTTTAACAATACCTCATTTAGCAGATTACAGTAAGTACAGGGACATTCTCCCTGAGACAAGTAGGGTGAAGTTCCTTGCCCAAGGACACAACATCACATAGCCACAGCCGGGATTCAAACTCACAATCATCCGAATAGGCAAAAAAAAAGGCAAACACCTTAACCCGCTGAGCCACCTGACTCATTTCCCTGACTTTCCCCGCTTCCGCTTCTGGAGAAAGTTTTTTTCCAGGCAGGTGGGAAGGAAATGTCAGAAGGTTAGGAAGAAGATGGAGCTGGAGTAAGTGCGAACGGAGAGAGTGACAGAGAAAGAGAGGGTTTACCTTTAAGCCTCAATCTCTATGGGTGTCTTCTTCTCTGTTGCCATGGCGTCACCATTGCGCTCCTCTTCGGACCTGCCTGTCAGCAGTTTCCACGGTGATGGCTCGGCCCCTCCTGACAAGGAGAGCCTCATGATTCTGTAAGGTGGAACTCAATTATTCACTACTCATCTAATGCAGTGATGTGTGTGTGTGTGTGTATGTGTGTCCTTGCATGGATATGTCTGTCCTTGTGTGCATGTACATGTTTGTTTGTCTGTGTGTGTTTAACAAATGCACAGAGAGAGAGCGAGAGAGATAGAGTGAGCGAGAGAGAGAGCGAGAGAGAGAGAGCGAGAGAGAGATCGAGAGAGAGCGAGAGAGAGAGAGAGAGAGAGAGAGAGAGAGCATAATAAATTATGACAAACCAGAGAGCAAAGGTGCAGGAGAGGAACACCAGGGAAATAAAGGGAAACACGCAGTGAAATCTTCCATGGATCCCAGTCCTTCCGAGCTAGCAACCTCCAGTCCGGTCTCACTAAACACAGACCCGCTTGTGTTCTGCTCCTCTCTTCCAGTGTTTTGTCTCAGTTTCACCTCAGAGAGAGTGCTGAAGCCACTATACCAAGTTCATAAAGCTGAAAGCAAATGAATGTGATATTAGTAGAGAGCTCAGAGTACGGATCTCCCGAGGCATGTCATCCAAGCCTAGCTGTATAATATGCTGGCAATGGTAGGATTTTTGGATGCCCAGATGTTACCCTTGGCTAGCTAACGCAGAAGAAAGCAGCAATTAGGGTTGAATAGTCATCTTTAGGATATTTTTATGTATATCTATATACATATACATCGTGATAGATGTGTTGAAGAATCTACAGCATCAGGTGATTAGATAGACATTCACATTCTGGTACAAAAAGATAACACAAAAGTGTGTTTTTGTGTGCGCATGTGTGTGTGTGGAAGAAAGGCTTTTAAGACTAACATAGTTACCCCTCTCCTGGAAAACATATCCCAGTTTGCTCTCCCCATTCCTTATCCTATAACCCACCGTTTAATGGTAGTCTCCCATACTGAACCATAAGCTTTCTGCACCACATCACCATTGTGGATGACACCCATGTTTCCCACATGCGGGCGGCTGACCGTTACGGGACTAACCCCATGGCCACGCCTCCCAAGCTGACCATGGGTTGACCGCTAAATCCCTTTTGTATTCGAATAGAGGTTTACGTGTGATTGTGTGCGAGTGACCCTGGCTGCTCCCTACGCTATTCAATCACGAAGTGATCAGGTGCTGATGGTATTGAAGCTGTCATGGTGAGCCATCCCATCCAGTCACAGAACATGCGAACGTGTGACCTTCTTTCCCAAGGTGGCCCTCCCACCTACACAGACAGGGAGGGGGAGGAAGAAGAGGAGGACAGCAGCAAAACCTGAATCAAACATTTATAGGGTTTGAACCTCAATCCAAGGAAGCTTCTTTGGGATCCGCAACACATTCTGGTCCTCTTCTTCTATCTATAGTGGGGAGGACCGATGCTGGACTGGTATAGTGGCTGACACTGTCCGCTTCTCAACGCAGGTGGAGTTTCCAATGCCAGGTTGTCTCTGCACTTGATGAAATGGAGAAAAGCTGAGGCTGTGTGTGTGTGTGTGTGTGTGTGAGTGTGTGCGAGTGTGTGCGAGTGTGTGTGAGTGTGAAGAGCGTCTGGGCGTTCATACGGTTGCCAGGGTGTTTGCAGATGAGAGGGAGATGGGAGACTTAGTCCTCGGTTCATAACATTGGATTTCCTCCTTAAAGCCTCGGGTCTAAAGAAAAACAGTTATTGCTGAGAAAGTGTGTGTGTGTGTGTGTGTATGGGTGCGTCCTTTTGAATGAGTTTGTCTGAGCGTGCGCGTCGGCATAAGTTATACTGGAATACTGCAAACTGTAGGACATGACGTAGTTGTGCAGTTTGCAGGAAATTGTTTAGCAGCTTGATTGGTTTATTTGTTCCAGCCGGGTGAGAATCAGGCAGGGTATTGGGTTAGACTTCCTTCAGAACAATACACACAGATGCGCTCGTACACACTCAATAAACGCACACCCACAAGTTTTCTTTTGTCTTTACCTCTCTCTGTTCCCTCTCAGTAAGCAGCCTCATCCCAATCTAGAAAGTTGAACTAAATGATAAACTTATTAACATTTTTTGCCCGAGCATAGAGGCAGAATGTTTCAGCTTGATGTCAGTCCTAGTTAAGTAAAAAAAAAACTGTACTGTACTCCACAATGAAATATAGATAGAACAGTGTCCAAGTCTTCCTTTTGTTGTCATGGCTTCTTTGGCCTTTCTGTTTGGGAAGTGTCATATATCATCTTCTACAGTGTGGGACAAAGATAGCTGACTGTGCAACATAGCATAAGGCTGTGTCTGTGACAATGTGTTTGAGTGTATTTGCATGCATGAGACCACATGTACACATTGAGCGAGCGTGTGTGCGTGCGTGCGTGTGTGTGTGAGGCCGGTTTGAACTGGCAGGCTAATTTCTGACTCTCTCAGTGACCTCAAGAGAGTCCTCTTTAAATGTTAATATCACATCTGTCAAAGCTTTGCCCAGAACCTTTTACAGCGACACATAACTCGACTGTCCTTCTGGTCAGCTGTGCGCGTGTGTATGCATGTATCTGCGTGTGTGTGTGTGAGCGCTCCTTTATGTCTATACGTGAGAGCAACGTCCCAACTTATTGAAACAAAGCAGAAACACAAACATCGTTTTTATTTTAGCACCCTATATGGAAACACTACCCCTGCCCTACCCCTTATTACTGGCATTGACATGAACATTTAAGAAGTTTCAATGTTGGAAATCCAAACCCTTTTGAAATGTAATTTCTGGGAATGAACAACAGGGCTGGATCCAGCCACCAAAAGTCATCAGTCTTTTCTATTTATAGTCTCACTCGGGGGAGGTGCCTCCTGTAAGTTTTGTATTCCTTTATTTGAGGAGCACTATCATATTAATGATCGAAGATCCAACCCCAGGAAGTAAGAACCTGAATGTTGGATTCAGAAACCTGGTGTGTGTGCGCCGTATCTCATCATTAGCGGGAGTTTGGCAGAATGACCTTTAACAGCAAATTAAATAAATCTGGCTTGCAGGGACAGAGAGAAATAAGCAATTATTTAGCCAGGGGCTTCAACCTAATGAAGCTCCTGTGATGCGTCTATCTTTGAGGAGGTGTTATCGTCCGTTCGTGAATGGTACTGTACTCTACGCTGTTCGCTGTGTGCAAGTGTGGAGTCCAGGAAAAGACGCACATAGCCCTTCAGAAAAGGGGCTTTTTAATGAATGGTTTCAACGAAGGAAGGGGGGAAATGTGTGCGCGTGTGTTGTCTCTGTGTATGGAAAGACCATGTGTTCATTCTTCTCAGGCATGAAGTGGTTTTATCGGGGACTCGCTTTCTCTCTCCCGCCGAACGTTCTCTCCCTTCCTCTCGTCCACCATCTCTCGCTTTCAGTAATTTCCTCTTTGTCACTCTCGCTCTCTGCCTTGCTGGGGATGGCAACTTCGTTTCAGCCTCCGACACAGTCTTAATGACTTTGTTTTTAGCCAGTGTGTGTGTGTGTGTGCATGCTCTCTCTGTGTGTGTGCGTGTGCGCACTGCATGACTGCGTGGCGTCAACCCGCCGGTGCCTCTTTGCGCAAGTACGTGCCTGAGTGTGAGTGCATGCGGATGTGTTTGTGTGTGCGCGTCTGTGTGTGCATGTCTGAGTACGCGTGGGTGGAGAGTGCGTGTGTGTGTGTGCTCCCTTGTGGTCTTCATTGCACATACCAATCAGCAGCCAACGATGTGGAAGCTATTTTGAGCAAAGCGCCGACAGGTGTTCCAGGTATGAAGGCAAATCTAAGTCAGACTTCACCGCCTGTGAGACACCGGACATGGAGGACATCAAAACAAAGCCTTCCATATTTCATGAAACTCATTGGTGCTTTTGTCTGGAATATTTCAGATGAATGGCGATTGATACCTGGGCCAGCAATAGCAGCATGTCTCCATGGAGCTTACTATGAGTGAGCTCTCCTGATCTCCAGGCTGTGTTTGGCTGAGGAGAGCCACCGTCAGGGATCTACTCTCACCCTCTTCGTTCCTCCTCCTCCTCCTCCTCCTCCTCCCCCTCCCCAATCCTTTACATATGACTTCTGACATTCTCACACCCTTACGCTTACACTCTCTTCTTACAAATGTTGGGTGTAACCACTGTCCGTCTGTCTGTTTTTCTCTGTCTCTCTCTCTCATTCTGTATCCCTCTCTCTCATTCTCTATCACTCTCTCTGTCTCTCTCTTTCTGTGTCTGTCTTTCTCATTCTTTATCAATCTCTCTGTCTCTCGTTCCGTATCTGTCTCTTTCATTCTCTATCACTATGTCTCTCGTTCCATATCTCTCTCTCATTCTTTGTCACTCTGTCTCTCATTCTCTGTCACTCTCTGTCTCACTCATTCTCTGTCACTCTCTGTCTCACTCATTCTCTGTCAGTCTCTCTGTCTCGCTCATTCTCTGTCACTCTCTCTGTCCCTCTCCTGCGTTCATCAGCTGATCATTAACTTTCCCTCTTCTCTCACTTATTGTATATCTCACTCCGTTCTATCTTGCTATGTATTCTCTCCCCAGTTCTCTTCTCCTCCCCACTTTCCACATTTCACTCTTCCTCTGTGGCTCCAGCCTTTCTTCTGGTCTCTGTCAAAAATGGTTTTACAATGGAAACTGAGTGTGGACTAAAGTGTGTTAAAGTTCTCAAAGCCTTGTAAAGATCTTTTATTGGACTTTAAAAGTCCCTCAACCTCCCTGCCTACTGTCTCCATGTATGCGTGCCGGCTGAAATCAGCCCCGTGGCTGTGAAGTTATGTCACCAGCAGAATTCTGGGTATTGTAGTTTCTTTCCGGACGACAAAACGTTTGCCCCAAACAAGGGGCACAAACAAGACCCGTGTGATGTGAAGCAGAGCAGGGGACGAGACAGGAAAGCTGATACTCATCTCTAGGGGATCTTCACGTCATTACCCCGCTGGGCAATGAACAAACAGGCGCAAGCACATTTAGAATAATCCCAAGTAAACAGAGGCCAGACAGATACATGAGCTCGCTGAAGGCCACACTCTCCATCCATAGGAGTCAGGTAGCTCAGCGGGTTGAGGTCTCATGAGCGGAAGGTTGTGAGTTCGAACCCCGGCTGTGACTATGTGATATTGTGTCCTTGGGCAAGGCACTTCACCCTACTTGCCTCAGGGAGTGTCCCTGTACTTACTGTAAATCGCTTTGGATAAAAGCGTCTGCAAAATGAGTATTCATCCAGTCTCATGCTTACCCCTCAATACGTTTCCTATACTGACAACACAATTGAAGATCCTTCTTCATATGTCAAGCATTTACCTATATTCCTACACTCTACAGCATGCATAGTTTTTTTTCCGGACATGCATCCCCCCCCCTTCCCCCACACGGGCACACACACTCACGCTCACAGACGGGATTATCCTGAATGAATGGGCAGGCTTTGGGGGTCTTTGTGGTGTGGCTGCTGGACATGACCGTTGGGGATGAGAAGCCTAATCCTCATACCAGCTTTTCAGATGGGACCTGTCATGTAAAATTACCCAGAGTGCCACTGGGGCTTGAGGGTGACTCAGGGATGGAGAAGAAGAGGGATGGATGTGCCACACGATAAGTGGCCTCTGGACGGATGGAGAGGTGACAGAAAGAAAGGAATATAGGCAAATATTAAAGGACGGCTATGGATGGAGTCGGTTAGGGTGTCGGGTTAGTAAGCAGAAGATCCCTGGTTCGAACACTGGCTGTGTCAACATGACGTTGTGTCCTTGGGCAAGGCACTTCACCCTACTTACCTCAGGGGGAATGTTCCTGTACTTGCTGTAAGTCGCTCTGGATAAGAGCGTCTGCTAAACTGTAAGTGTGGAGATGACAAAAATGAAACAATATCAGAGGCCGTTTTTTGTTGCTGCCTTTTGTTGCTTGTCTTCTGAAATGGAAAAGAATATTATAGACTATTAGTCCTGGCAACAGTGAGTGTACGTAAGTGTGTGTGTGTGTGTGTATGAGAGAAAGAGGGAAGGAGAGAGGGGAATTTGATATGTTAATTTCACAATGAGTGTGTGCGCATGTATTTGTGCGTGCAAAGAGACTGTTTGTGTATTGGTGTGTTTTTTTGGTTACCATGGACTTTGCGTGGCATGTTTTGTCCTGTGGACTGTGGCAAAGGGTCCAAGCAGACATGAACTAATGGTGTGTAACCGTACCCTGGTGATGAGACGATGCACACAGACAGACAAACAACCATGTCAGCACCTGAAAGTGCTGTTTCAGTGGCAGCACACACACACACATACACATCCACAGCACTCAGCACAGAGCACATTCTATGGCCACATCCAACCCTGGTTTCAGACTAAGAACTCAAGAAGACAAAGCTATATGTACATGGAGGGGAAGCCCGCCACCCCACACAGGAGAGAGGAGAGAGAGGTGAGAGGAGAAAGAGAAGACAGCAGATCAGAGGATAGGTTGGGAGGGCAGGAGAGGGTGGAACATGGAAAGGAGAGGATGGGAAACTAAAGATATTATCCCTTATTGGTCCCACAGTGGGGAAATGTCACCGGAGCACACATGTTCAGTGCATTTGGCCAGGATACGAACTCCCACCGGGAATCGATCCCAGGCCTTTTGCACATGATAGGCAAGAATCCTACCACTGAACCACCGGTGCTGCTCAATATCAGGAAGAGGGGAGGAGAGGACGGTAGAGGAGAGGAGGGGGGAACGGGGATGGAAGAGGGGGGAAGGAAGGGAAGACAGCAATGAGAGAAGAGAATCGGAAGAGAGCGAGAGGATGAGAGAGTATAACGATGTTAGGGGGCCATTGTGCACGTTGATTAATTAGCTCGTTAGCGAGCTGATGAATATGTGTGAACAGCTGGAAAGGGAAGGAAATATTCCGGTCTGAATCTTGTTTTCCTTTGCCTACCATCATCTCTGTTTTTGTTCTGTTCATCATGAGAACGTGTTGACTCAAATGTCTGAGGCTTCTGTCAGGCTATAGTTAGTGGACCTGAGTGATTAAGTGGATATAGGTTTACTCGCAGCACACTGTTTGTGTGCTTGTATTTAGGGGTCTTTACGTTATCTATTGTGGTGTGGTGCATTCATAGGATCTAAGTGTGTGTCTGTGTGCGTCTGTTTATGTGTTTGTGTGCGTCTGTGTGCTCTAATGTAATAGCTGTTGAAGTATTGAAATGGATTCCAGGAGCAGAGCGCTTTCATTTTACTGAGCGAAATGAAAAGCACCTTTTGGAGTAAAGGGCATCACAGGGTTATAATACATGACCCATTGGGAGAACACTGTTTACGCTGTGAGTGTGTGATTGAGTGAGTGTGTGTGTGTGTGTGTGTGTGTGTCAAAAAGAGGCAGAGATGGCGTGAGTGCAAGAGGGTAACAGTGCGAGAGAGAGCAAGAGACAGAAATATACAAGAAGAACGTACCGAATTGAATCGAATCTAATTGAATTGGGGAGTAAGGTTGCTCAGCAGCATTGGGCTAAATATCGGAAGGTTGAAAGTTCGAGCTGTGGTAACATGATGTTGTGTCCTTGGGCGAGGCACTTCACCCTACTTGCCTCAGGGAGAATGTCCGTGTTGTAAGCCGCTCTGGATAAGAGCGCCTGCTAAATTATTACATGTCAATTAAAATGAATCGGTGATTTTGGTCATCTTACTTGAGCTTTTTGCGCATATAATGCCAAAGTGCTGAGCGTCACTTCACACCCTGCTGTGTGTATGCGAAAGAGAAACAGAGCGCGGTCACATGGAGTCTCTGCGATGGCTGACGTCTTTGAACAGCTGCACAGAGGGAGACGGTCTTCATGGTTAGTAACTTCATACATGTCTGGCACACTCTGAGGCTATACAGGGACGTCCGTGCCAATACACGATCTGGCATCAACCACAAAGCTATTCATAATGCTGCAGTATCCATGTGGTCTTCAAGGGCTCTTTTTTATAGTCTTTCTGTCCAACAGTTGGATGACCAAACATCAAAAAGTAGCCTAGACTAGACTCCCCTTAGGCTATCCAAGGCAAGGATTTTTAGGTTGCCAGGTATACTATTTGACAGCCCCCCCCGTCTGTGCTAGCCTTTTTTTTTCCACTTTATTTTTTATTCAATATTTTACTTTTACAAATGAACAATAAACAACAATAAAAAACACTAGAACTAAATAACAACAATACTAACTGGCCTGTTGGGAGCTACATTCTTTTTCTGTGCTAGCCTTTAAGACTCACAGAGAAGGACACATTAATTTTGTATGACTCATGAAGGTGGATGGTTGTTTACCATGAGGAGTCCTCCTTGGATTCCATGTCACTTGAGATGTGAGATGTGTTTCTCCTATGGTAGGATTTGGGTGTGGAGCATTCATCTGTTGAGGCATTTTGGTCATTTTACTCCTTGAGGATAATTGTGATGTTAAAAAACGTAATTTTACTCCTTGAGGATAATTGTGATGTTAAAAAACGTAATTTTACTCCTTGAGGATAATTGTGATGTTAAAAAACTAAGCGAGGCTGAGAATGAAGACGAGGAAAAATGCTGACGATAATGTCGATTGAAAAAAACAGCGACAATGACCAAACAGATCATGGTCATGTTGACTGCACTCCAGGCAGCCTGCTGTTCAACACTAAGCACCTTCAGCGGAACGTTCTTTACAGTTGTCGGCAGGATATCGCCTTCTTGTTTTCGCTATGACATTTAACTCCATTCAGCCGGCAGCTTAGAATAACCTTGTAAAGCCAATGACTCACTCAATGGCTGTTGGATGACCAAACAACCTACATTTAACGCACTGCGCGCCGCAAGAGAGAGAAAAGGGAGAGAAAAAAGAGAGATCGACACAAGGGGAGTATATATATTAGGTGATACGAGGGAGAGAGAGAGTGTAGTTAACACCTAACGTTAAAAGTTACATTCCCATGTGTCTGCATAGCAATGCCTATCGTAATGCACTGTAGGTGCCTAATAATTTATATGGAGTTAAATGGAGTTGCAGTATTAGCTAGCTAAAGTTTAAATAAATAAATAAATAGAATAATCTAGAGGTAAATAGAAGTGGGGCAGTTGAACGTTGCGAAACCAAAATGCACCCGTAGAAAGCCTTAACCTACCCCATATCAAGTTATATAGTGCCGTAACTTTTACTGCTAAAGTGTAATGAAGTGTAACTGCATAGCAGTATTAATGTATCTTCAATGTTATTATAGGTATGGCTTTGTAGTTTCAATCTTAATATAAACCTTCATTTGTCTAAGCTTCAAAGGAAGTTACAAAATGCATGAATGGCCAGCCACTATCACATACAGAGAAAGGAAATATGTGGGTAAGGATGATTGGAATGGGTAAGTGACTTCAGGCAAGTTACTAGACTGAAAGTTGTTAAATAGACCGGACTGACAATTAGTATATCAATCACCTCAAAAAAGCCAAATTGCCAAAGCATTGCCAAATCAAACGGCCTCAATTTGACTCGTTCTTCAAATGGATGGCGAGGCAGACTTTTAAGTGGTTCAATAGTACTGTACTTTTAGATGATAGCAAGAAAGTAAGAAGACAGATGCAAAAAAAAGGAAGACTTGCCAAAACACAAGCAGCGTGTCGAATGTGTGCGGTCTCACAGTGTGACTCACTCACTGACTTGGTAGCTTTGGCCTATCAGGATGTGACTCACTGACTTAGCAATCAGAACTGGGACTCCATTTTGACAAACCCATCCCAACCCAACAGACTTTTGGAAATAAATGCAGAATTTCCAACAGGTTTGTCATTGCGGACAGAACATGCTCATGCTATTCATGACATCATGCAGAATGTATCGCCGTAACCACAGCAAACCTGTTAAACTTTGAGGACTGCAGGATACAAACTGAGGCTTTCACTTGGTACAAATGAGACCATTTCAACCCTATTTTGGAGATACAGTTGTAAGTGAAGTCACACATAATAGTGTCTGCATGCCCATTATAGAACCACACTTCCTGTGACAGACTTCCTAGCCAGACACTGTTCTTCACTTGGCGGTGGGTATTAAAGTTTAATGGACCAAATCTGCCGAAAGAGACAAAAACAAACAGTTGTGTTGACAGAACAAAGCTTTCTGTTTGTCCTTCGCCCATCCTGAGGGGTTAATCTGGGTTCAGCTTGGCCCAGAAAAACCCAGAAAACTGGAATCCGAACCAAGACCAAATATAACCCCCGCCCCCCTATATTTGCCCTATCTGTATCATTTCTGTATCATCTCCCTATACTCCCTATACCACTATCTGTTTCATTTTGCACATCTGCATATAGTACAATTTTGTACAATACTGCTGTATATTTGTTGCTACCAAATCATATTAATACCCTGTACATACTATGTACATTCTGCTTATTCTAACTGATATATTCTGATTATACTAACTCTTTTGTACTTCTTGTTGGATGCTAACTGTATTTCATAACCCTGTACTTGTACCTGTGTAATGACAATACAGTTGAATCTAATCCAGGGGTGGGCAATCCTGGTCCTCGAGGGCCACTGTCCTGAAGGTTTTATATCTTTCCCTCCTCTAGCACATCTGATTAGAATTATCAGGCTTCCACAGAGCTTGATAACGACCTGTTCATTTGAATCAGGTGTGCTAGAACAGGGAAACATCTAAAACCTTCAGGACAGTGGCCCTCGAGGATCAGGATTGCCCACCCCTGATCTAATCTAAAGACTAAATTAGATATTAGTTAGATATGCAGACCTAAGGCGGGTGACACTCCAAATAAGATTAATGAAGCATGTTTGAAAACAGATAGACAACCACACATCTCACCGAAGTACAACACCGCAGTCATGAAAAATCCCCAGCTCAGCCACGAAGACACACAACTGTTCTGAGCCACGCTAGGAGCTATATTCTTTATGTGCAATAACTTGGCTGTATGTCACTCCCGTCTCATTCAAGACAGGAGCCATCTCACTTAACTCACACTTAACTCTCTCCCATTTATGTGCAATGCTGATCTCTATCTTGTACTAGATTTTTGTAAATATTTTTTTATTCTACTGTATCTTCTGTACTTTTTATTTATTTTATTTTAACTGGCGTGCTGTACTGTACCCTGCTGCTGTTGCAGACTGCAATTTCCCCTCTGGGGGACAAATAAAGGATTTTCTTATCTTATAAAACTGGATCTTTCACCTGTAGTTGGAAGAAGTCATGCCCCCTGCCGTTGAACTCATTTGTTCTCCAAAGCCTTCTGCTCTGTGCCTCTGGCAGCCATCATCCAAGACGTAAGGTGTTTACATCGTCATGCTGAGGTCTTTAAAAGAGTTCTAAAGTGACTGCTAACTGTAATTTTGACATGGCTGCAAACAGTTTTGCGGCGGGGCAACAGCTGTTTACGGCACACTTTATATCCATGTACTTAATCATTTATGGTTCAGTAAGCGCTCATTACAGAACATAACCCCTTGTTTACTGTCGGGTGGCACACAATGTGGGAAAAACAAGATGGCTGACTTTCCTCCATCCCATCTCCTCGGTCATGTTGCCGTGCATTGGCGTACTTTCACCTTCAACCTTTGCAGGTTACAAGCACCTGGATTTAAGGAGGGATGGCCCAGCGCTAACCTGGCAACCTAAGTGGCCCCTTCATCTCAGGTTACCTTGCAGCTTTTCACTTGTCTCTGTTGGCTGATAAAGAGGGACATAACCCCAAAGCGGCAGGTAGCCTGGTAACCAACTGTGGGGGCAAACCGTCGCGTTTGCCCTCTTTAAGGCCAGACTCTCTCCTGGGGCTCCTTAGAGCAGGAGGGGAAAGCAGCAGTGTTCTGGTGGAGTTGGATGGGGCCTCGCTGATGGAAATTCCATGAAAGTGGGGGTGAAAAGTGGGAACACATTCCAGATGCGGTCGGCCGGGGTAAGCTATCCACCACACCGGGCTCTGCCGGGGTGGGCTCCCGAGAAACAGAACCCGGGGGCGGGCGGGGGCCACAGAGAGAGAGAGGTCAAGCAGCATCATTCACCAGCCTGACAGACAGGAGCCACAGGGAGGTCGAGGGGGGAGGGGGGGGGGGGGGGGGGAGGCGGGGGTGGTGGTGTAGTGGGTGGGTGGGAGGTGGGTGAGGGGGGGAGGGGCTTTGGGTAGTAAAAGATGGCAGCCATTCTTTTTTTCCCTTTTTTTTGTTTCCTCAACTAACTGATGCAGAACTGCCCCTTCTTAGTGGGGTACACAGGCAGTTAGGAAGCAGACGTACCCCAATGAAGGACCCTGGGCCTTTGTTGAAGGACCTGTCTTGTCAGCTGTTCACACTGCAGAGCTGACAGCTGAGAGTACGCCAGTCCCATGAACCCTCATTCTGAAGGCCGATAAACACGCACTTTCGCTCGCAGACATACACACAAACTCGCATGTAGACATGCATACACACCTAGTTAACCCACCCTGACCCTCCCCACTGCTCCACAGACACCAGAGAGACGCACGGACAGGAAGGTGGGCCGGCTGGCTGACTGGCATGTAGGGAGGGAGGGATGAAGATATACAGATTTACAAACAGGCAATGAAGCACGCTCAGGTAATCATTAACGTTTGCATTTAGTCATTTACAGATGAGATTAATACTGAATCCAGAGCAATTTACAGTAGGTACAGGGACATTCCCCCGAGGCAAGTAGGGTGAAGTGTCCTTTGGCATGGGTGGGAGTCGAACCAACAAATTCCCTAACCGCTCAGCCACCTGACTCATAGTTCTGGATGACCTGGACTTCCTTCCTGGTGCTACAGCATGACCAGACCCGTCTGACCTAGACTGGACCTTTAAAGTTCAACTGTTCCTCCTGTTTATCTTCACATAAACACACTTAACAAATGTTCCTTTTCCCTATTCACGTTTTTCACAATTCATTTCTCATTTGAAAGACGATTGCCCTTTGTGTCTTACTTAAGTACGTACATTTCATTAGCCTTACGTGGGTTTGCCAAGGTGTGACGGTTATGATAAAGGTTCGTAGGAAATAGCTTCGATAATGTCATTCCGATCACCATTCCACTGATGTGACATCATTAAAGTACATTAGGGAGACTGTGAGCGAGAAACATGATCAGCATAACGTACCTACTGTTGTTTTAAGGCCTCGTGAGTTTCCTGATGGACAGTGGAGTGCTTCTGTGGCGTTTCCGTGGTTATTTTGAGCTAATGATTTATCGTTATAGAACACAAGGGCTCCTGTTGGACTTGTTGAAAATGCCATTGGATGTTTACAGCAGCTGGAGGAGGAGGGGCTGTCTTCAGATGACAGGTTGAACCAGAGGAGCTGAGTGTGTGTGCGTTTCTGTCTGTGTGTGTGTGTCTCTGTCTGTGTGTGTGTGTGTCTTGTGTCTGTGTCTGTGTGTGTGTGTGTGTCTGTGTGTGTCTGTGTGTGTGTCTTTGTGTTTGTGTGTCTGTGTGTGTGTGTGTGTGTCTGTGTGTGTGTGTGTGTGCGTCTGTGTGTGTGTCTGTGTGTGTGTCTGTGTGTGTCTGTGTGTGTGTGTGTGTGTAAGAGAGGTCATCCTCCTAACGTCAGTGCATTAGCCACTGTTGAGCCTTTCACCCCTGTGTAATGACAGTGTTCACACTCTTGACAAAGCTTTCAGCATTACAGCGTTTATTATTGACTACACCCTGTCTGTGTGTGTTTGTGTGTGTGTGTGAGAGAGAGTGATTGAGAGAGACAGACAGAGAGAGAGAGAGAGAGAATGAATGAGAGAGTGAGAGCGAGAGAGAGTGAGAGAGTGTTGGAGTGAGAGAATGAGTGAGAGATAGAATTTGAATCCTGTTAGGCTCAGACACAGAATGATTTTGTCCAGACTCAAAGCCACACAACAGTTTATAGACAGTTTGTGTGTGTGTGCGTGCGTGTGTGTGTTCGTGTGTATGAAACGATGATACACAGCTCGTAAGCCAGACACAAGACTTACAAAGATTCCATTACGTAGTGCTACTGTCACTTTCCACAACAGCACTACTGCATGTCAAGGTTCCTAAGATCAAACACACACATTAACCGCACACAAAATCTTTGCCTGTGTAACTTCACCCTACTTTTGACAGGTAAACGTTAATCATAGAAGTCTAGACAGATGGCCAAGAAGTTATGATCTGACAGACGGATGTCACATAATACACTACTGTTTTACTATGTTCTGTTTTTTTTTATAACATTAGTGCTACAAACGACAGAATTGACTTGAGCGTTGTTTATTAGGAATTCCTCTACTCAAGAAGATTGTTTGGAGGTTATCTAGCAGAAAGATGAATGAACACATTGCATGTCCTTAACTCAACATGACACCGTCAATGTCATCATTATAATAACCTGTGGTTAGGATCTACTTTGACATCAGCTCAGTGCTTATACTGGTCAATTACATTGCAGATCATCTAATTAATTTGAGTCATGCAGTTGGTTAGTAAACCCCAGTTCCCCGGTTCAAACCCCAGCTGTGTCCTTGGGCAAGGCACTTCACCCGACTTGCCTCAGGGGGGAATGTCCCTGTACTTGCTGTAAGTCTCTCTGAATAAGAGCGTCTGCTAAATGTAAATGTAACGTGATTTATGACACCCGTCCCCCCATCGCTCCGCCAAAGACGCACACCAACACCCTTCTTTTACGACCGCAGCGGTTATGAACTACAGCTAAGAGCAGTTGTGGAAAATTAGATTAAAACTGTCTGTGCGAAACCTCTGGCGAATGTGCGCAGACACGCGTGCGTCCGTGTGCGTACAGGCGGCCGGGAGCGCAGCCATACTAATGGATGGAAAATCTCTCCGCACACTATGACACGAGACGAAAAAAAAGCCCCGATACACAACCCCTTGAGATCTATCTGTTCTCCTGCTGTCTGCCCCCACCCCCCCTCCCCCCAACCCAATCCCCACAAACCCTCCCTGCACTTTGCCTTACCCTGTACAGTTTTAAGAAAGGTGGGGGGGGGGATCGACGTGAAGTGATCGACTGCTCTGAACCCTGGACTTTAATACGGTCAATGGAACCAAAGTACCCCCCCTTCACACACACACGCACACGCACGCACAAATATACACGTGGCGTTAAATATTCATGGTGGGTTTTTCATAGATGTGGACCCTCACCTTCTTTTTTTTGTTGCTCTGTTGGATGGGTTAATGCAGCACTTGTCTGCTTGGCCTTGCTGGTTTTAATGGGGGTGTTAGAAGCCACACACGTGTTCTGTGTTGTTCCGGATCAGAAGGTTTTGCAGAGTTTGTAAGATTGGAACTAAGTGTGTGAGTGCAAAAACACACAGTGTTTGTGTGTGTGTGTGTGTGTGTGTGAGGGGGGGGGTGTTCTATATTGATATTGATGGGAATCAGAGCAGTAATCAGCTGGACTAATGTTTGTACTGTAATAGGGCTGTATGTGTCTCGGCCAACCGCAGGCATCAAAGGACACACATTCCAGCCAGAAATGTTCTTGATCAAGGCCTGTTCTACCTCTCTCTCTCTCTCTCTCTCTCTCTCTGTGTGTGTGTGTGTGTGTGCGTGTGCGCGTGTGTAAGAATGACAATCGAGGACTTTCCTGTTCAGACAACACACACACACACACGCATAAAAACATACGCACGTACAAACGACACAGAGTGTCGCAAGGGTCGACGTCGCAAAGACAAACGCACACCATCAGTCCCCAGGTCACCCGTGCACATTCCCCCTTCCCCCCTGCATGCACACGTTCACTATCCCCCTCCCATACCAATCAAAGCTCATACGCGAATAGAGTAAACAGAAAGAGCAACAATTCACCCAACTATTTCCCCTGAATCAGGACAATAGGCTAATGAGTGTCCCTGCCATCTAACTGGGTGTTCACAGCACGGCTGATTGGAACATTCAGAACATTCCCTAGTTATACGGATGATGGAATACATACATTATACAATACACATCGTTGGTTTGATGTTTCCTGGAGCAGGAATTCTTGGCTAAGCGTTATTTGATGGCATCTGTGGACAAGCTGGCCGACTAGTTAAGTTATGTCTTGTTTGGCTCTATTGTGTTCCTGGGCTGATTACAGGTTCATGAACTAGTCTATATGCTTCGACAATTTGAGCCAATAGGGAGTCGGGGAGTCCTGTGGCTCAGCGGTTAAGGCGTTGGGCTAGTGATTGGAAGGTTGTGAGTTCAATTCTCAGCTGTGGCTGTATATTGTGTCCTTGGGCAAGGCACTTCACCCTATTTGTCTCAGGGGGAATGTCCCTGTACTTGCTGTGAGTCGCTCTGGATAAATGCTAAATGACTAAATGATAGATGAAAATGTAATGGTTAGACAATGTTTGTTTACAGCATGTGTATGTATGCATTGCTCGAGTTCATTTGTATGTGTCATGCCCACTGTTCAACATTGACCTGAACAGCCTAGTCCACCAGAATCTCCAGTCAGCACTCCCATTCACAAGATATTTTACCGAGCAGCCAATATAGCCTCAGATATATAGAGAAGTGGTGCCAAGGAGTTCTTGCCCACTCAGGATAAGAAGCACTATATTTTCACTAGTTTATGGACCATCCCTGCCGTTCTTTTTGCAAACGCAGACCTGGAGTCAGCAGCCTGGCAGTGTCCGATGCTCATACCTCTCTCATGTAATATCGGATGGTTGTCAGTCTCATTGATATCCCGAAACCTATCGCTTATGCACTATTTCTATGGTGCTGTATTTCGATGATGACACCATAGTCCTTAATGCGAGGCACTTCTGAATTGCGAGAAAACCCCCTTTTTCAGCAAGTTGCTAAACCCCCTCCCTGTGAGCTAAGGGGGTGTGAGGCCACCTCATCATGGGTCATTCTCGTACCCCGTCTCTGAGCTCTTCGATGGGCCGGCAGAGGAGGACCCAGCCTGGTCACGGAGCTATCAAGCTTATCTGTCTGTCCATCTGCCAGGGAGATGGGAGCTGCTGATTACCGGAACACTCCGGAACCCTCTTGATCTCGCCCAAGGATCTCGGCAGGCTAAAACACACAGGGAAACATGAATGTGTGTTCAGCGGTGTGTGTAAGCGTCTGAGCGGTGCCAGCACATGCACAGGGTCTGCACTTCTGCAATCACGGCATTATTGTGTCGTGACATTGCGCTCGTTGGCGAACGTTGTAGGTCAAATGTTTCATTCATGAACGTTGTTTTCACACAACACAAAAAGGATAAGTGACCGTGGAGTGTTGGAAGGATGTTGACAACATCTCCTCATTTCTGCTCCTGAAAAATTGATATAATGCGAGTCGTAGTCTTTAGTACTCAGTGTGACGACCAAGCACGCGTTCACTTTTGTCCGTTTGTCTGAGTTTCGTAAGAAAGACACTGATGCAATCAAGTTGGTCTTTGTGTCACACCTATAACATATCCATAATAATGTTCTTGGTGGGTTGAGGTAAGGGCTGAACAGGGAGAGAGGGAGAGAGGGAGGGAGGGGCGCTGGATGGAGGGAGACAGAGAGAGACAACGAACGAGAAAAAAACACATTAAGGGCAAGGAGGAGGGATGAAGAGATTCATATATCCCTGTTAAAGGAAGTAGGACACCGTCAGCCTGCAGGGGAGGGATGAGTAAGCTACCTGCGCTACCTCTGTAGTCCATCTTCTCTCACCTCATCTCCCCCTCTCTCTCTCTCTCTCTCTCTCTCTCTCTCCCTCTCTCTGTCTCTTTTTTAACCATCCAGCCATTCTATCTCCCATCCTGCCCGATCAGCAGCGAGGCTGTTAGCGTTTGAGAGCGTCTTTCTGTGTGTCGGGGGGATGGTGTGGCTTAACACATGATTTTTGTGGCTCTGTGACCAACGCTCTTTTGCGAAGCCCTCTCTTGTAAGTCACTTTGGATGAAGGCGTCCGCTAAATGCATGAATTTGAATGTAATGTAATGTTGCTGGGGCTCAATCCCGTTCAAAAACAAATGATGAGGAATCAACACCCCCCTCTCCCAACTATCCCCCTCCCCTCCCCCATCCTCTTTCCACCTAAATCACGCCGAGGCGTTTGTCCAATCGGATCTCCCCTCGTGGCAGGAGCACCGTGCTTCCCCCCCCCCCCAAGTCTGCTCAGTGTCTCGCTTGTGTCTCTGTCCTCCGGAAGACTTGACAGACCAGGGAACAGAAAGGGCCTTGTTATTGAATATCCCTCCGCAGCATCATGGCTGTAAATGGTCGCATGCTTGGATGTTGGAACCTGTGTCTCTAACCGATGTCATCCGATGAAGAAGCCTGTGTTTTTGCAGTACATCTTCTGTGTCAAAACGGCGGCGTCGGACTCGCAATCCCCCCATTTATTTATTTTTTTGCTCTTGCCAAATGGAATCAAACTTGGTTTGCAAACTGGAGCTAACTTTAGAGGGGTCTATTTTGACATAATAAAGCTTGCTGGGTGTTATGTTAATGCCGTCATTTCTCCCTCAGGTGTTAATGATATATCTGTTCTTAGCCAAAAACCATTAAGGCGTTACTGAGTAGCATTAATCATTTCTTCACAGTGTTCCCTGTGGATTTACAGGATGTAACGCTGGTTAAATGCAGAGTCAGAACTTGCGATATCTACCGCAGGAACAGGATCAGGAATGGTACAATATGTCTCAGTAGTTTGGATTGTCAGGAAAGCGTTTACTAAATGGCAGATCCGCTTTTAGAATGAAGTTTTTTAGAGGAGAGATTACGCCAGTGTTTGATTTCCTCCTTGCCCTTTGTCCTGACTACTGTGCCGTGTGAGGTCCGTCAGCATGTCGAGAGAAATTCTGTTTGGACGGGGGGGGGGGGGGGGGGGAAACAGGGGGGGCTTCTGGACAAACTCAAAAAGGATCTTGGTTCAACTGCAGGAGTCAACTCGAGCTCTAACCTCGCACAAACTCTCTCTCTCACTCTCTCTCACTCTCTCTCTCGTTCAATAACAACACAGGCCTATGATACGATACACACTTTACTTGGTGCTCTATCTTTCGCTGTCACAGTCGCTGGGGCGCCCTCTCTCCCTGTCTCTTCCCTCCGTTGCTCCCCCTCTCTCGCGTCTCTCGTCAAGGCTGCCAGCTGTTGGCTCTCCTCAGTTTTATGTTCCATCGCGGTCCGTTACAATAGAATAGATATTTTTTGTCATGGTCACAGGTACAACGAGATTGAAAGTGCTTCTAGTCGAGCAACGTAAAAAGCAAATCCTAGTGCTGAAATAACTAATACGTTTTAAAATCATTAGAATAAATATACCGGGTCTGCGATACAACGAGTCTTCACGCGGTCGCTTTTTCCTCCGTTCACACGCGCGCACACGTCTCTAAAGAGCGCGCCATACTTCTGTGACTCGTCTTCGTGAAAGTTGGCCGCCGCGTTGTACGTCAAACGCTCCTCCCTGCCTGTTCCATCTTACTTAACGATCAGTTTGACCTCTAGGAGGACAACGGGAGAGGGCGTCAAACGGCGTTTTGGCGTAGCAGCCTTGACCCCCGCCCCCCCCCCCCCTGCCCCCCCCCCCCCCCCCCCCCCCTCCTCCCCTGCTTTGTGGAGTAGTTGCTTGGAAATAAAACCTGGTGTTTTATCACCCCCATCAGCGAGTAAGATACGGCACTACACTTTGTAAACACGGGGATTAGCTAATAGACTCTTGGCATGGACCTTGGCTGTCTGTGTCTCGCTCTACCCCGCCGCCAACCCTCGCTCTCTCTTCTTTTTCTTCTTCGCTCTCTTTGTTCCACATCACTTGGGGAGACATGTGGTTGAGCGGTTAGGGAGTCGGTCTAGTAATCAGAAGGTACCCGGTTTGAACCCTGGCTGTGCCAACACAAAGTTGTGTCCTTCACGTCCCCGTACTTGCTGTAAGTCGCTCTGGGTAAGAGCGTCTGCTAAATGACTAAATGTGAAATGTAATCGTTTCAAATGAAACTTTTATTAAATCTTCCATTTTATTTCTGAAACCCACTCAGTACATGCATGTCTGTTATTATTGTGTGAGCTTGTGTCTGTCGGAGTGTGTGTCTGTCTCCTCAGAGCTGCTCTGTGTTGTGTTTGTATAGATTACTTTTTTGAGTATGAGCAGAAACGATTTGCTGGTATCTGTGGGAGCTACCGCAGGCTGAGGTAAGGTAAGGCTGGTCCAGAGATTGCTGTGTGTGGAGCCTGGACTTTTATGTATATACACTTCATTATTCTCTCTCTTGCTCTCTCTCTCCATCTCTCTTGCGCTCTCTCTCCGTCTCACTCTCTCTCCGTCTCACTCTCTCTCCGTCTCACTCTCTCTCCGTCTCGCTCTCTTTCTCTCCGTCTTGCTCTTTCTTTCTCCGTCTCACTCTCTCTCTCCGTCTTGCTCTCTCTCTTCGTCTCTCTCTCTCCGGCTTGCTCTCTCCCTCTCACTCTCTCTCCATCTCGCACTCTCTCTCTCCGTCTCGCTCTCTCTTTCTCCGTCTCGCTCTCTCTCTTCGTCTCACTCTCTCTCTCCGGCTTGCTCTCTCCCTCTCTCTCCATCTCGCTCTCTCTCTCTCCGTCTCGCTCTCTCTCTCTCTCCATCTCACACTCTCTCTCTCCGTCTCGCTCTCTCTCTTCATCTCTCTCTCCATCTCGCTCTTTCTCTTGCTCGCTCGCTCTGTCTCTCTCTCCCCCATCACAGTCTGATTGAAGGGGAATGTACGGCTGGCACCGAAAGAAAGAAGGAAATAGATAATGATACCAGGCAGCATGGTGTGGAAAACACTGACCTCTCACGTAGCTGATCCGTCACACACACACACACGAGCGCCCAAACCTAGTCACACACACAAATCTTCCGCTACTTGGATGAGTCTGCTGTTGGGAAATTTACAGCCCCAGATGAAACAGGATGGTAAAATGTTTCTGTGTGTGCGTGCTTTTTTCAGTGTGTGTGTGTGGTTAAGTCACAAAGCATATGGACCAGAAGAGATGCCATAAAAGGTTACAGGGCTAACAACACATATAGTATAGCAGCCATCACACACATTCACACACACACACTTTGTTAATTGGATCCCTGTAGCCCATGTTTCCAACAGCATTATTGGAATTGTGATAGCTAGAGGAATTACACACACACACACACACAGCCTAGGTGCATACAGACATGCTCCCTCAAACAAACACACACACACACACACACACAGCCTAGGTGCATACAGACATGCTCCCTCAGACAAACACACACAAACACACACACACAGGCACACACACACACATTGTTCCATTCCATTAACTGAGTCTATGGTTAGAGGGACTTGGTGTCTGTATATGGTTTTGTCTGTGCTCCTTAGTGCATATATCACCAGGAGAGGACCACAGCTGGGTCTCTGTCTCCCTCAATTTATCTGTCTCTTTCCTCCTCTCTCGTCCTCTCTCTCTCTTTCTCTCTAATATACTTCTCTCTGGTTCACAGAAGGGGGCGCTCTTTCAAACATGCAGCCAAAGGTCACTGTCTGTGATAAGATCATGGGCATTACTGCCAATACGTCCTGGTTAAAAAAACAGACTGGAGAGTGGGTGGCATTCCCAGATTGACTCTGACCAAACCATTCGGTTTTCATGCATCTCTTCATCTCTCAGTCAATCCCTCCATCCTTTCATCCCTTCATTCACCCATCCCTCCATCCCTCCATCTATCCATCCCTCAATCCCTCCATCCCTCTAGCCCTCTATCTCTCCATCCCTCCATCACCATCCCTCTATCCCTCCATCCCTCCATCCCCATCCCTCCATCCCCATCGCTCCATCCCTCAATCTCTCCATCCCTCTATCCCTCCAAGACATGTCATTGTGGTCTTCATGGATTGACTGTGTAGTGTACCTTGTATCAGTATTAAACCAGGCTGTCCTTTACCTGTCATTGGCCTCCTCTACAGGGATTTGTGTGTGGGTGGAACAGGAAAACTACACTTATCCAAACCGTACAGGGAAGAATGATGAAAGAAGGGTGTCATGGGGGGCATTAAGAGATATATAGACCTGGACCTCTCTGTCCCATTATTTTGGAGTGAGAGTGGGCATGTCCCCAAACTGGATTCCAGGGGCTCTATAAATCCAAAATGGAATAATGCTCTGACACCCATGCACACACACACACATCCACACATCAATACACAAGCACCTAAACCTGAACACTAGCACCTATCAACACACACATCAGAACACACATAGGTAAGGTAAGATCATTCCTTATCGGTCTCGCACTGCCAATTTAAGTTTGCAACAGCCAGATACACACAGTACTCATACAGTATACAGTACTCAGAGTACCAATAAATATATATATTTGAAAGTACAGAAATGTATATAAAAACACAAAGGTATGTTCACGTCCACAGGCACAGACCTGAGGTTTAACCTCGGTTCGGTAGGAAATTCTCCTGGGCCGGCGGCGGCAGCGGCCAGACGGAGCAGCAGCAGCAGAGCGTAAATCTGAGGTCCTAGCCCTGCCCGTCTGTCCGTCTGTCCATCCGCCTGACAGTAAATGCCTATTAGTGTCTGCTCCGGAATCAAACCCAGATGGTAGCAGGCCGGTAGGCCCTCACCACCCCGTAACTCACCCCCCACCCCTCCCCCACCCCTCCCCCACCCCAGAGCTCTTAGGTAGGGGCCGGGGCCTGGGGCCAGGAGCTGGGGCCTCCAGACAGAGCTTTACTCACCTTCATATTTCACCATAATCCGATGGAAAATACATGATGTTATGAATCACAGGCTCTTGGGAGAAGGGGAGGAAAGGACCGGGTTAGGCGCCAGGACTGGGGAAGGGGAGGGGATGGTGGAGGGATTTGAGGCCAGTCCTCCCTCTCCATTACTCCCACTCTCTTTCTTTCTCTCCGTTGTCCATCTAGTCTCACTCGCCCTTCTCTTCTCCCTCCTATCTTCCCCAAATTAATGTGATTTTTATTTCCATCTGTTGCCATGAGCTGTGCGACAACTCTCCGACACACACACTCATACACACACACAGCTCACACACACACACTCCTATAAATAAATACTAATTTAGCAGACGCTTTTATCCAAAGCAACTTACACTAACAACAGGGACCTTCTCCCTGAGGCAAGGAAGGTACAGTACCTTGACCAAGGACACAACATCACATAGCCACAGCCAGGATTCGAACTCACAACCTTCCAAATACGAGGTCAACGCCTTACCTGCTGAGCCACCTGACTCCACTCCTCTGCGACGGCGGTTCATGTGTGCTTCTGCGTGTGTGTTACGATGGATTAACCTTGACTGGAGGGATATGGGAATGGATAGTGTGGAAGAAATTGGATTTCCTTTGTGCTTATGAGTGATAAGTAGAAGACTGTTGTGACGTCACTATTGCCTGACTGTCACTATCTATGTTTACATTCTTGTGCCCTATAAAAGAAGGTCCTCTCGCCTTCAGACGAGAGAGGGTCTTGTACTGTCCTCATTTTGTTGTCAGAGGTCTGGTCAGTTCTATCCCAATATGCAAGTTGTTAAATATTAATTTAATCCAGAACTCAACTGAACTGTCACTGCGTTTACGAAGAGACGGACAAAACACTCTCTTCATCAATAGTGATGGGTGTTTCTCCCCCGCAGGTTCATCCTGGTGTTTGGCTGTCTGGTGCTGTCAGTGCTGTCCACCATCCCAGACCAGGCAGACCTGTCCTCCCACTGTCTGCTGATCCTGGTAAGCACAGCTCTCTCCGTCCCCATAAACCGGCTCTCTTGGTCTGCCCTGCCCATGGCGGTGCTTAAGGATGGAAGGGACTGGGATTGTGTGGGAGTGTCCTTTTTTTTGGTCTGTTTTTGTCTTTGTGTGTGCGTGTCTGTGTGTGTGCGTGAGAGAGAGAGAGAGAGAGAGAGAGAGAGAGAGTGTTTTGCTCGCCATAATTGATGACTTACAGACCAGTTATTGCCTTAACTCGGTTTGGTACCAAAGTGGGTTTAACAAACAGATGTGCGTGTGTACGTGTTTGTGTGTGTTTATGACAAACATGCTCAGCCCAGATGGATGCTCAACCCTTTAATTGCTCCCCTGATATTTGTCAGCAGTAATAGAAAATGAAAACTCAGCAATACAGTCTCAGTGTTCTTTTTTGAATAACAGTTACTGCAAACAGATATAATTACTCATAACCACTAAATAGTGCAAGCGGGTATTCCTGTAATTGTTATTCGTGTCAAAATGCAATTAATGTTTCAGGGAATCCGTTGTTATTTAATATTTAAGGTTTTCTCTGAATTAGCGAGTTGTGTATCACAGTACCACTATGACGCCTTATTGTTTTTTTTTTTATTGATGATTGACTTTGACACCCTTTCATGCAGAAGTCTTTTGCGGCTTCTTCGAACCCAGAAGTTGAACTCAGAGTTCCATGAGTGAACCTGCCTGTGTGTGTGTGTGTGTGTGTGTGTTTGTGTGTGTGTGTTTTAGGAGTTCGTGATGATCGTGGTGTTTGGGCTGGAGTACATCATCAGGATCTGGAGTGCCGGCTGCTGCTGTCGATACAGAGGCTGGCAAGGACGCCTCCGATTTGCCAGGAAACCCTTCTGTGTCATCGGTAAGTGTGCGTGTTCGGATGTCAAGGGCACTAGGAACTGTGTGTGTGTGTGTGCCGTCGCCTGTTTGGGCGCATGCTCCAAATTGTCTCAGAGATGAGGCGGACATCGGTCCAACGGTCTGCTAGCAGCCTCTCAAACCGCAGAGGTCACGCAGTGGCCATCGATACGTTCCTTAAGGATAGAAACAGCTCCAGTTTCCAGTAAGAGATACCACTGTTTCCTTTCTCAATAAAGAAAGACTGAATCAACAGAAGTTGAAATATTAGAGAGGGGGATGTGCTTGCTGAAAGAGATCAGTGTGAATTTGGATGGAAGCACAATATTATTCCCGTCCAGCAGCCCTGCTGCTGTTTAATGTGGGGCTGGGACCCCTGCTGAGGTTCTCCAGAGGAAGACCCGTTTGGGAGAACCCCGTGCTCGCTCTGTTCCATCTCCCTTCTCCCACGTCTCACTCTCTTCCCCTCGCTCCCTCTCTGCCTCCCTCCCTCCCTCCCTCTCTCTCTCTCTCTCTCTCTCTCTCTCTCTCTCTCTCTCTATCTCTTGCTCTCTCTTTCTCTAACTTGCTCCTTCCCTCTCTCTCCTTCTATCTCTCCCCCTCTCTCTCTCTCTTGCTCTCTCTCTCTTACTCTGTCTCTCTCTTCATTTCTGTATTTCTGCCTTTCTGTCTCTCTTTCTGTCTTACACACTTTGTTCTCTCTCTCTCTTGTTCATGCTCCGTCTACAGTATCTTTTTCTCTCACGCACGTTTCTCTCTACGTACTTCTGTCGTTCTCACGTGTATACACAGAATCATCGTTTGTTTTCTGTTGCTGGTGTCTTGGTTCAGGACACAGTGTAAATTCTCAGACCTTAACCTTGACCCAGTGTGACAGCAGCCACCAACAGGGCACTTAACCCATATCACATTCAGAGTATCGCTCTTACCAGGTTGTCTCATGCGTTGTCAGTCCCAAACATGACTTGGTGCGCTCCCATTTTCATTTAATTTATTACATATTTGTGGCCACCCTCTCCCCAGATATCATCGTACTCATCGCTTCCATTGCCGTGGTATCAGCTGGTAGCCAGGGTAACATCTTCGCCACCTCAGCGCTGCGTAGTCTTCGCTTCCTGCAGATCCTGCGCATGGTGCGCATGGACCGCAGGGGAGGCACCTGGAAGCTGCTGGGATCTGTAGTTTATGCCCACAGCAAGGTAAGACGTGTAGGCGTTGGGGCTGAAAGAGGGACCGGGCCCTTTCCTGTCCCGCTGCCTTCTGAGACGTTTGGGTGTTTCCTGCAGGAGCTTGTTACGGCCTGGTACATCGGGTTCCTGGTGCTCATCTTCTCCTCATTCTTGGTCTACCTCGTGGAGAAGGAGTTCAACAAAGAGTTTGCCACTTACGCTGATGCCCTTTGGTGGGGCACAGTAAGTAGACCACCCCTCCTCAAACACACACCCCACACGCACACACAACACGCTCATTTAGTCGCAGATACACGCAGGAAGTCAGGTGGCTGAGCGGTTAAGGCATTGGGCGATTGGAAGATTGCGAGTTCGATTCCTGGCTGGCCTATGTGATGTTGTATCCTCGGGCAAGGCACTTCACCCTACTTGTCTCAGGGGGGAATGTCCCTGTACTTGCTGTAAGTCGCTGTGGATAAGAGCATCTGCTAAATGACTAAGTTGTACATTTATATGTGGTGGGTGGCCGACCACAACATAACTCACAAGGCAAAAAAACTTGCCCTCTTGTAAACCTTGAAGAAGAACCCCCCTCCCCCTAGTTAATAACTGTTAAAATAACATTAACTGTGTTCTGACGATACCTTAATGACCCAGTGACATGACAAAGCTGTGAGGAAATGCTTGGCTGGCCTATCAGATATCCCCCTCAACATGGAGACCACTGCTTACCGGACCCATTTCGCACCCTAGACCTTAAATCAGAGATGGAAGGGCAAAGAAAAATGACCAAATCAATGGATGTAATTTCCTATGCCTGTCAGGCGAGACCGAGCTATTAGACGTGTGACTGGAGATAGGGAGAGAGAATGTGGGTCAGTGAACACAACACTGCAGACACACGTCACATAGCTCTGCAAATACGAGTCTCCCTCACACACGCTGTCCCATGCACCCCCTGTCTCTCTCTGTGGCCTCAGGGCCACTTGGGGTGTCTCTGGGTCATAGACACACCGTCTCCAACGCACATGTTGTCCCACACACATGATGTCCCACACACACGTTGTCCCACACACACGTTGTCCCACACACATGTTGTCCCACACACAAATTGTCCCACACACGTTGTCCCACACACACTTTGTTCCACACACACTTTGTTCCACACACACTTTGTCCCACACACAAGTTGTGCCACACACACGTTGCCCCACACACAAATTGTTCCACACACACGATGTCCCACACACAAATTGTTCCACACACACACGATGTCCCACACACAAATTGTCCCACACACAAGTTGTGCCACACACACGTTGCCCCACACACAAATTGTTCCACACACACGATGTCCCACACACAAATTGTTCCACACACACATGTTGTCCCACACACGTTGTTCCACACACACACATGTTGTCCCACACACACGATGTCCCACACACAAATTGTCCCACACACACGTTGTCCCACACACACGTTGTCCCACACACACTTTGTTCCACACACACTTTGTCTCACACACAAGTTGTCCCACACACACGTTGCCCCACACACAAATTGTTCCACACACACGTTGTCCCACACACGTTGTTCCACACACACAGACGTTGTCCCACACACACGTTGTCCCACACGTTGTCCCACACACACACGTTGCCCCACACACAAATTGTTCCACACACACGTTGTCCCACACACGTTGTTCCACACACACACACGTTGTCCCACACACACGTTGTCCCACACATTGTCCCACACACACACGTTGTGCCACATACACATTGTCCCACACACACGTTGCCCCACACGCACGTTGTGCCACACACACATTCTCCCACACACGTCGTCTCACACACAAGTTGTGCCGCACACACATTGTCCCACACACACGTTGTCCCACACACACTTTGTTCCACACACAAGTTGTTGCACAAACACGTTGTGCCACACACACACGTTGTCCCACACACACGTTGCCCCACACACACACATTGTGCCACACACACATTGCCCCACACACACACACACGTTGTCCCACACGTTGTGCCACACACACATTGTCCCACACACACACATTGTCCCACACACACGTTGCCCCACACGCACGTTGTGCCACACACATTGTCCCACAAACACGTTGTCCCACACACATGTTGTCCCACACACACATTGTCCCACACACACATTCTCCCACACACACGTTGTCCCACACACAAGTTGTTCCACACACACCCACACACACACCTGTCCACCCCCTGTGTGTCCTCCCTCCTCCTCTCCCACGGGTGAACCCTACGTTTTTTCAGCTGTCCAGCTTGCTTGTTGACTACAACTGCTACGAAGCCAACGTGACCTTTATATGACCTCTCACCTCCTGCGTATGACCTGTGTCACCAGATCACCTTGACGACCATTGGCTATGGGGATAAGACCCCTCAGACGTGGACGGGTCGCCTGCTGTCGGCTGGCTTCGCTCTGCTGGGGATCTCCTTCTTTGCCCTGCCTGCTGTGAGTCTCTCTCACACATACACACACACACACATACAGACACACACACACAAACACATGCAAACATGCACACAGTCATATAGGCGCTTCCAGACGCACACAAAGTCAGCAGTGAACCCTGATTGTGTGCTGTGTGTATCATACACACTCACACACATTCACCGATTCTTACAAACACACAGGCAGACACACATATAGACACTCCCGGACACACATATATACACCCACAGATATACACACTGTCAGTAGGTGTGTGTTGTATTATGCAGGCACAGGTATGTCACACACACACATGTCACTGGTACACACACACAAGCACACACTCACAAACACACATGCAAATGGAGGGGAGTCATGCGGCTGAGCGATTAGGAAGTCGGGCTGGTAATCAGAAGGTACCCAGTTCTAACCCCAGCTGTGCCAGCATGCTGTGTCTTTGGGAAAGGCACTTCACCCTGTACTTGCTGTAAGTCGCTCTGGATAAGAGCGTCTGCTGAATGACTCGATGGTGACAGGATGTTGTGTGTCTGCAGGGCATCCTGGGCTCTGGGTTTGCTCTGAAGGTGCAGGAGCAGCACAGACAGAAACACTTTGAGAAGAGAAGAAACCCAGCAGCCAGCCTCATCCAGGTAAACAGGCTCACACGCACCCACACACACACCCACACACACACACTCACTCTCTCACACACGCATACACACACTCACTCTCTCTCTCTCTCTCTCTCTCTCTCATACACACTCACACACACACACTCTCTCACACACACACATACACACACTCACTCTCTCTCTCTCTCTCTCTCATACACACACACACACACTCTCTCTCACACACACACATGCACACACACACACACACAGACTCTCTCTCTTTCTCTCTCTCTGTCTCTCTCTCGCTCTCTCTCTCACACACACACACTCACTCACACACAAGCACACAGATGCAAGACTAACACACTCTCTCTCACACACTCGTACACAGGCACACACTTACAAACACACATGCAAATAAACACTCAACGCCCGAGCACAGTCACACACTCATTCGCTGTCTCACACAGAGCCGAACACACACACGCAAATACTGACACTTCTAACAGTGTTTTTAGGACCCCCGTGCTGCTGCCTCGACGCCCCCCCCCCCCCCCCCAACCTCTCCCTCCGCTACTGTGTGTTTCTGTCATGTGTGCGTGACTCTGTGCACGCGTGTGTTTGCGTGCGTACAGCATGCAAGCGCACGCTTTTGTATGCGTGTACAAGCGTGTTTTCTTTTAGTGTGCAAGTGATGCTTAAATGTGCCTGAGACTGGCTGTCCCATACCTGGTCCAAGGGAAACACAAAGCTCTGATATTTATGAGCTGTTTCCATGCAAGGTATTCTCAATGTGGATTTAGGGCCGCAACATAGCTCACCCAAATGGACAGGGTAAAGATTATTACTTTTGAATCAAATCTCTACCAACACAAGGCACATGTGCATGTCCGTGTGCGTTCATTTATTGTTGACCTAATGGGTTTTCCTTGATAGATAAAAGTGGGAAAAAAAGATTTATTGCACATCTTGCACATAGTCTACGCTTTTAAACTTCATAATGTATTGAGTCATTTATTGTGCATAACTTGTAGTGGATTTGAAGCTAAATCTGTCTACTTCATGGTATTTCAGGCTAGTTAGAGATATTCTAAATGCACAGTTGTACCACAGTGAAATACAATGGCCACTGGATCACGGAAAACCCTATTTTCATAGTACAAACTATAAACTAAATGTTCGGACAGTCTTCGTGTCATTTAGTTTAATACAATATATCACGTATTCTTGTTGCCAAGAACTTCATTTTGCTATGAGATACGATAAGGTCATTTATGCATGTTAGGCAGAAGATGGTGGTCTTGAATGTCCTATACTAATAATCCTTTTTTTTCTAATCAACAATTTTTCTTTGCAGATTAGCCAAGTATGGACTCGACACTCATCTGTCTGAATTGTTTGAAGGATTGTGCGCACGTGTGACTGAGAGGGACTCTGCACACAGACCCTTCAATTTCCTCACCATGTCTGTGCCGTCGCTGTTGTGTTTGTGCGTGATTGTGTGTGTGTGTGTCTATGTGCGTACACGTACGCGTGTGTGTGTGTATATGCGGTTGTGTGTGCGCGCGTCTATCTCTGCCCTCCCACCCTAGGCAGCTTGGCGTCTCTACACCACCGACAGTGGCCGTCCCTACCTCAGTGCCACCTGGCGCCACTACCAAAGTGCCCTCTCCCCCCTCAGGCATGTATCCTTTACCCCCCCCCCCTCCTTCCCTGTCAACGCCAGCCTACCCCCCCACCCCACCCCTCCCCTACCCCTCCCTCCCCCTCCAGACCTCTCCCCCTCCACCCCCCCCCCCCCCCCCCCCCCCGACACGACGCCTTGAAACAGCAACAACGACCGGTTGTACTAATCACCGTTTTTTTTTCCTTTTCCTTTTTGTTGTCTTCCTATTCTGTTTCTCTCCCAATCCTCCCCTCCCTCCTTGCCTTGTTTCCCCGATTTGTTTTTTTGGTTGACCCTTCCCGGTTCCTCCCGCCTCCTCTTCTTTCCACCTTGTTCCTTTTGGACTTTTTGTTCTGTCGACTCTGCACGTAGTGTGTCTGGCGTAGTTATGCTGCTGATGAGAACTCGGTTTCCATAGCTACCTGGAAGCCTCATTTGAAGGCGTTGCATACCTGCAGTCCTGCAAAGTAGGTAACAAACTACAGTCATGGCCGCTGCTCTGCCCCCGCTGCCCGCCTGTCTTCTTCATTGGTGCGCCTGTAGCTACAACGCCTAGTTTTTTTTTCTCATCTTCTTCTGTGGTATTTTAGTGGACGGTACGTCCTCAGTATGTATGTATTTTTGGTTGAGTCATACTTTTGTATAGTTTGGAACGTGTGGGGCTTTTTACATCAACGTATTCTGTGTATTCTGTTGATGGAAAAGATCGCTGTCATTATTCAGTCTAATATTTCCAGGCTTGTGCAGATAGTAAGTTAGAGCTTCAAGGATTTGGGATTCTGGGAGACAGCGATGATTTTAAATACAACACTTTGTGATGGTTAAAGAGAAGATCCAAATTACTGTTAGAATAGTGTTAAAATGTTTCTCGTTTTATTGGGAAGCCTCATCAAAATCCACCTCTCTTCAGGTCTCTTCCGGAAATGTATCTATTTATTTCACAACATCCAAAGATAGCACATGTTTTTTTAAATACCACATAAATATAGATAACATTAATAGGATAGATATGGCTTGAGGCTCAGTAAATTGCTTCCCAGGTCTGTAATGCAGTCTGACATAAACAGAAGGTCAGAGCATTTATCTATTCAAAAATAAGTCATTGTTTGACAGTGCAAGTCATGAATGTTTAGGAAAGTTTAGGCTGAAAACTCTAGTTAAGTCCAATTTGGGTCCTTAGTAAGGAAACATGAGCCCGGAAATGTTAGGTGTATCCACTGCTTTAACATCTCACACACGCACGCACACACACACACAAACACACAGCTACACACACAGACACGCTCAGACACACAGACACGCTCGCACACAGACACGCTCGCACACAGACATGCACGCACACACACAAACACACAGCTACACACACAGACACGCTCAGACACACAGACACGCTCGCACACAGACACGCTCGCACACAGACATGCACGCACACACACAAACACACAGATACACACACAGACACGCTCAGACACACAGACACGCTCGCACACAGACACGCTCGCACACAGACACGCACGCACAGACACGCACACCCGTGCACAGAAGCACAAGCACCTGCATAAACCCCTTTACTAGACAATAATAAAGCAAAGCGCAGAAAACAGCAGCTTCTCAGCTCGTCTGTACGCCCCCCCCCTCTCCCCCCCCCCCCCCCCCCCCCCCCCCCCATCCCTCTCCTACAAAGCGTAGCTCCTCCGCTCTGCAGCATGACCATGACAGTTTGCAATGCGTACGAGCTGAAACCACCCCTAACACTCTTCCAACCATCTCACCGCTTGTCTCGCCCATCGCTTTTTCCACCGTAGTGGTGTGCTTGTCGTTGTTGCCCGACGGCACGTTTGTACGGCGTCGTCTCTGAAACTCTCCGCGGGTCTGTTAACTGGTGTACTGACCTCTCTCTATCTTTGTCTTCCCCTCTTCATTCACTAACATGAAGGAAAGAACAGGGCGAGACGACAAGCAGGTTTGTACACTTGCTCTCGCCACTCACAAACACTTCCTGAAAAAAGGTGACGCCCACCAGTCAGTCATAACCAATGAGAGGGAGGGTTTGTAGTTCCTGCAAGGTCATTTGAGGTTGTGCTGTTCTCACATAGAGGGCACGAGTGGAAGTCGCTGGTGCTTGTGTTCGAGACACTGGAGAGCTTAACGAGGAGTTCACCTGTTTAAAAAAAAAATCTTATACCTGTTCGCTGCAGTTAAGTGCTAATCATAAATGCTGTGATCCTTTTGGGAACACTCAGTTTTCTTTATTGTGCCCTCACCTTTCTCTCTCTCTCTCATTCTCTCTCTCGCTCTTTCTCTTACACTTTTTCTTGCTCTTATGCCCTCTCTCTCTCTCTTTCTCTCTCTCCAGCCTTTTGGCTCCATGCCCCGCTCTAGTATATATTTATGCTTTCCAAGCAAACAGGAGCTTGGATAATTTGTTTCTGTGTGTGTCTGCGTGTGCGCGTGTGTGCGTGCACTGCTCGGACAGGAGCCTGTACCATGTCTGCGCCATGACGTGCTTTTTCCATTGGGAGGGTATTTATATAACTCATCAAACACCCGTCTGGGTCAGCAGACAGAGATGGAGAGAGAGAAGGAAAAAGAGAAGGAGGGATAAAGGAAGAGACAAATAGATTTGTGACTTTAATTATGGTTTAGGTTATTGTTTTTACAGTAGGTCTGCAGTGCTTCAACATCTGGGTTCTTCCGGCTATGCCAGGGCCGATTTTTTGGAGTTGAAGATGTAGAGGAGAACACGTAGACACACACACACGCACACGCACACACACACACACACACATAGGCAAATCCACTTTCAAAGACATTCGCAAACACGCGGCTAAACGCACGCTGTCAAAGACTTTCATACTTGCGAGAGCCGGCACGAGACCCAAAACAGCTATGATTAACCCTTCGAAGTCATGGTGTTTCATATTCCTTAATGAGCCGCGTATAAACCTCTGTTGTGGCCAAGCCAATTAGCTGAGTGAAGGAAATCCGCAGCCTTTACACGTGCGCAAGTTAATTCCACCAATTAACGTAGCAATTAAAGTGTCCGTAATCCCACTTCATGTTAACAAGCAACAGAAGAAACTCAAGTTTAGTGAAAACTCTGACAGGGTTTCTAAAGGACCTATTTTCTCAAGGGTTGTTTTTCAAAGCCTTTGGATGGAACTACTGGCCACAAAGCAATTATGAGCCCTAATCTTGAATGCCAGAAGTTCCTTTTTTTTACCCTCCCTCCTCAATAAGAAATGTTGATACTGATTGGTGAGACTATTGAATATCGTACGTGGGTGTGTGCGTGAAAGTGAATTGTAATTTCTATGATTAGAACAATGTCCTTACATAGCTGTGAGCTTGAGGTCAAGCGCTTGTGAAAGTGAACAGAACAGAGACCCATAGAGAAAACATGACATGCTTATCTTGCTTTAGCTCTGACAAGACAAACTTCTGTTCTCGCGCCTAAACTCATTTCTTATTTCCATTAACCCCTTCCTCCTCTGTCTGTCTCCCCTCCATCCTTACGCTCGAGTAGGGGTCATAGAAAAAGGGGGTTCTTCAGAAGGTATAACGCACGGAAATATAGGAGGTACCACCCCCACACCCTCCACCCCAGCATCCTCTCTGCCTCAGTCACATGATCTCCCAAGTGCATGGACAAGCATTAGAGAAGCCCCACCTTCCTCTGATTACCCCCCCCCCCAAAAGTACCGTGCACCCCTCCTCTCCACATATGGTCGGGTTGCTATCTGCCTGTCGAATGTGGCCTTCCTTGACTTTAAAACCAAGCCTCCCCCACTCCCCCCCCCCCCCCCCCCCCCTCAACCAGTCCTCACTTTACCCACTTTTCTTGGCATCCTATCGTTCTCTAATATATCTTTATCCATGTCCACATTCCATAACTTGAAATATATGTGCTGGTACCTGCCAATCTCCGGTACACTGTTACATTGTTGCTGCTTGCCCAAACTGACCCTAACCCCTGCATGACCCTGTGCTGCCTTAAACGACCCTTGGCCCTCTCACTTACCTTTCATACTCTAATCGTTGCTGTAAAAACTATGAGAATTACCCATAAGCTGTCTTAACTGCGTCGTAAGAGAACGCTGTGTCCTGACAGAAGCCTCCCGCTCAGGCTCTCAGATGATTGGCCCAGTGACCCCCCCCCCTCCCCCCCGTTCCTGCTGCCTGCCATGCTTTCTCAAACGCCACCGACCATCCATACGCTAGCTTGCATGCTTGTCTTGTTGCCGTGGCAGCAGAGGTCTTTAGGATGCGTGGGAGGTACAAGCTCTCTGGACGCCAGCCCCTCCCCTTCCCCTCCCTGATCTCCCTCTCACCCCCCTCCCCGGGTTTCAGCATGGGACTTGAGCTACACAATGCAGACTTCTGTTTCTTTGACTGTCTAGCTAAAGGGCTATATAAATGTTATGTATTATTATTATGTTTAGTGTTTTCATCCAGCTAGCGAGAATAATGATTCCCCTCTGTTGCTCTATTAACACTTTGAGCCAGACAGTCCATAGGTCAGGTTAAATGCAGAGTCTCATACTTACACTGTTTCTGCCAGTTAGCAATAGAAAGAGAAGAGTCATACACGTTTGATTTCTAGTGTTCTGTCCTATTGCTATGGTAGATATTGAGGTCTAACGAATGGGAGAAAGCATGTGTTATGGAGATGTGCTACCAAATTACTGTGCTTGGCATCTTTCCTCTCAAGTTCAGCAAACTAAAACTCGAACCCATACTGACAGTCTCTCCCTTTCTCCCCTCTCCAGCCAGAAATTGAGTTTCAAGGAGCGCGTGCGAATGGCCAGCCCCCGTGGTCAGAGCATGAAGAGTCGGCAGACATCCGTTAACGAGCGCCGCTGTTCCCCGGGTAACGATGTTCCGGCGGCGGAAACGGCCAGCAGCCCTGCCAAGGTGCAGAAGAGCTGGAGCTTTAATGACCGCACCCGCTTCCGGCCCTCGCTGAGACTCAAGAGCCAGACCCGCACGGCTGCATCTGATGGTGAGTGTTAGTGAGCGTGTGTGAATGTGTGTGTGTGTGTGTGTGTGTGTGTGTGTGAGAGAGAGACAGAGAGAGAGAGAGTGTGAATGAACGGACATGTAATAGACATGTAATAGTACTTAGGAACACAGGTTGAAAACTGAAAAACGAAATCATCCTTTTCGGATTCTGAATCTGAAAAGGATAATTTTAGTGCTAATAGTGCTTGGGAACACAGATCTGAAAAGGATGATTTCGTTTTTCAGTTTTCAACCTGTGTTCCTAAGCCCTATTACAATATTAAGCACTATTGGGCGGTGTGCTGTATAAGCTCACCAAGTTGGAGTGAATACATGATATAGGGTTTGTCCAATATGGATGTGTGTTCTGAGAACTTTACTGGAGCAGAGAACTGTTCATAGTCCCAGGCGCTGTGGCACCTATATCTCTTCTCTTCATCTCACCTGCCCTATTGACAGTAAATCAAAGAAGTGCATTTTTCTCTATTTTCTCCACTCTCTCTATCTCTCTCTCTCTCTTTCTTTCTGTTGCTCTCTCTATCTCTCTCATCTACCTCTCTCTCATCAACCTCTCTCTCTCTGATGCTCTCTCTCTCTCGTCAACCTCTCTCTCTGATGCTCTCTCTCTCTCCCTCTCTCTCATCAACCTCTCTCTGATGCTGTCTGTTTCTCTCCAACCTCTCTCTATTTCTCAGCTCACACACAGCTCACACACAGCTGTCACAGCTGAGTGAGCACAGTCCTTTTCAATCCTTTTCAATGAAATCTATTGCCGCAACCATAAAATAGGTCTTGATAAGACCCTGAAAATCTTAAGGCAGGTGGTAGATCCATGAAGAATTGATGTTTCCAATAGTATCAGTATAAAAGTTTAAAACCGCTCATAAATAGGCAATGATTCAGTACTGGGTTGCAGCATTGGGTTGTCTCTTCCAACACACCTGCTTGCTGTCCTACAGTGGACACACCCGGGAGCGAGGATGGCTTCGACGAGAGGGGCTGTCACTGCGATGTCACCGTGGAGGACCTGTCGGCGCCGCTGAAGGCGGTCATCAGAGCTGTCAGGTCGGTCCGCTGATCCACGGCATCGGTCACATGTTCTGTTGATGGTTGTTGGGGTCCATTTCCACATTTCTGGTGACTCAGACCCGAAATAATTCACAGGTCAGTCCAAACGATCCACCAAAGCGTATGACACTGGAGCAGCTGCATCTTCTCAAAAGATGTTTGTTGACGTTTCAGATACATTTCGAATCAAATAAACCAGGTACCATCATCATGTTAGTAAGGCTTGGCTTGGCCTGGTAAGACAGTGCAGGGTTTATTATTCGTTCCCCAAAACATGTCCTTCAAGCCTTTATCTCATGTGAATAACCAACCTGTGTTAGACTGAAAAGCAGTCTTTCTCTGTAGCAGGGTATGTACTGATTTGCAGATCTCCAGTCCTTTAAGGGCTTTGCTGTGTCACTGGTTACTCTCTTAATCCATCACATCTACATTTAGTCATGTAGCAGACGCTCTTATCCAGAGCGACTTACAACAAGTACAGGGACATTCCTCCTGAGGCAACTAGGGTGCAGTGCCTTGCCCAAGGACGCAACGTCATGTTGCCTTAATTGGGAAATCGAACCGATGAACTTCTGATCACTTCCAGAGCCCTAAACACTCAGCCGTTCCGGGGGGTTTCACAGGCGTTCTGGAGTCCAGCTAGCACCTGCTTCCCTGGTCTAAGTGTTTACTCACTTGGCCTCTATTACCTCTTCTCTGGTTATTCTCTGTTTCTCTCACTTCATACCTCTATCTCTAGCTCCCTCCTCCTTGTCTATTCACGTCAAACTTTCTCAGAAGATCCTCTGACCCTCTCTCATTCGTCTGAATGGGTTTCATTCATCGGATTCTTTAATTCGCTCTCCTTCTCACGGTATCAATCTCTCGCTCTTTAGGTAGATTTTCGACTCCTCTTACTCCTCTTTCCATTCATCCCTCCTGGCCGCTGCATGTTGACGGTCCTCTCCTCATTTCCATCTCTTTACCTTTTCGAATCCGTCCATCTCTCTCATCCGCTATCTTCTCCTCGTCCTCCATGCTCTCTCTCTCAGCCCCCGTGTGACTCCTGCTGGGATTGTTTAGCCTAACCTGACCTCCCCTACCTTTCCCATCCTGAGGCTGTTGCTCCAGCGGACCCACTCTCTCGCCACCCCGCCGGCCCCCTCAGCAGGCCTCCTCCCTTGGTAGTGGGAGTGGAGACATGCCCCTGGCTTTCCCAGGGTGTCGGGTTGACACGCTCTCAATCAGAGCTGTTATTACAGAGGCTCATCTGTCACCAGGGCTTATACCTAGACTGTGAGTGAAACAAGCAACTGGCACAGCCATTAGGGGCCATGTTGGATCCAACTGTGGAGATCCATTTACCTGGATCAATATTATCCTCCTCAGCAGTCGCTCCTCTTATGAAAAATGGAAGAGGAAGACCGAAACACCGAGAACACTTTGGAATTATGTTACGGCAGAAGTTATGTAGCTATTGTTTTGTACAGGGTTTATTTGAAAGGAAATCTGTGTTTTCCTCTTCACCAATACTGTCAATTACTGCCCAACCAGCCAATCAAATCAAGTACATTTTGGTTTGCATTGCACCAAGCAGTGTCACAGAGAGTTTCACGGATGCCCGTAGATTTTCTTTTAGATGTTGGAAACCACCGGACTGACAGCGTCCTTACGTTACGTGTTCTTTGGGTTCTAGTGAGTGATCTAAATACAGTTTTCCAGTTGAGATATAACAAATGCAGGTATTTGTTTTTAAGCATAATCTTGTTAGAGAAATTGTCTTATTTTGGCATGGTGAAATAGATGTAGAAAAGCAGATTTGGCCAGTTGAAAAGGAAGAAATCATCCATGTCTTTAAAGCAGAGACGTTTCTAGAACGTCAGGGTACCCTCCAGACTTCAGGGAACTGTATAGCTGAGTATCACATTCAGAACAGTGAACGTTGACTCTAGAGTTTCAATTGATTACCCTATAAGCAGCGTTATAAAGAAAAAAAAGGAAAGGGACTATTTCAGAGTCTTGCTTCACTCGGAATCTGACAATGGAGCCCGATGACGAACGATCACCAAAGTGGATTAACCGCGATCTGTCAGAAAAAGATCTAAACCATTACAGTGCCGTGCCAGACATCCCAGCATTGCTCTTGATATGCTTGAAGAGAATAAGATGATCGACAGTGTCAAGAGCTGAACTCAGACCAAATGTTAATCGTTCACTACTTACATTTCCATTTAGTCATTTAGCAGATGCTCTTATCCAGAGCGACTTATAGCAAGTACAGGGACATTCCCCCCTGAGGCAAGTAGGGTGAAGTGCCTCGCCCAAGAACACAACGTCATTTTAGCACGGCCTGAATCAAACCGGCAACCTTCTGATTACCAGCCCGATTCCCTAACCGCTCAGCCACCTGACTATGTGTGTGTGCTGTGTCAGTCATCAAGTGAGTGCCGTTTCAATACTAAGTATGGGTGGTCCAGTGAAAGGGATGAGTTGTATGTACAATTTGGCAGGAAAGTCGTGAGGAAGGAAAGTTGTGGACATAGATAATTCTATTAGTTTGAGGAATGCTTCCATAGATATGCAATTGCGGTGAGTGTGATACTCAGCCTGCGTTTTGCTTGGAACGGGGGAAGATGTGGTGTTCATGTTCATATGGCTACTCTGCAATTGGTATTTGATTGCAAGGATTTTGTGTGAGAAGAATTCCAGATAATCATCAGGGGAGACATTGTGCTAACACAGAGTGTGCTTTTCTTTGTGAGGTTAGAAAACGGTGTCAAATAAGAATTTAGGGTTTTGGGGTCATTTTGGGTCAAAGGATATGCTTCCAAGTCAGGAGGAATACCTTTCGTTTTCTGGTCTGTTATCTCCATTCCAATCCAACATTATTTAATGCAGGCTTTCTAAGAGAAGCAGTTAGACATTGTCTTTTTATTTTCTTCGGCCCTTTTATAGGGCCACAAAATCTAATGATATCTGTGAATAGTCAGATAGTCAGTTTTGGCATTAGGGGATTTATTTGGGTAGTCGAGTGCATGAGCGCACATAAACACACTTATTTTCTCCAAAATGATTAATCTTAGGTGAAGTCTGACTTAATTCTGTTTGACTAAAAACGTGGTCGGAGTTCATGCTTGTGTGTTCTATTTTGGTAACATTTTGTTGGCTCAGCAAGAAGCGATGAGCCGCAGCTCAACTTAAATTCTTGAACACGTCGAAACGGATTTTTCATAGTCTTCAGCGCCCCCTGGTGTCCAACAACGTACCTTTTTTTTATTACTAAACGATTCATTGACGAGTTGAAAGTCCTTCCTTGAACACGACCTAACGACAAGTATTATGTGTCTGATTCCTTCTCCTTCAGAATCATGAAATTTCATGTAGCAAAGAAAAAGTTCAAGGAGACCCTGCGTCCCTACGACGTGAAGGATGTGATCGAACAGTACTCTGCCGGCCACCTGGACATGCTCTGTCGAATCAAGAGTCTTCAGACCAGGTGAGCTACAGTTCACCCCCCTCTAGGGACCGTCAACCTCACCAAGTCATCTGCTTAACAACAAAAACATTGTAAGACACACACACATACACACACAACTGTGGGTCAGTCTGTATCCTCAGGTTGCACACATCAAGATGGGAATCCTCCACTCTCTAAGGGTGTGTGTCAGCGCGTACGGTGTTCTGTCGGTGTGTGTTCCGTGACGAGTGTGTGCCTTCTCCTCACCCAGGCTGGACACCATAGTGGGTCGTCCACAGCAGACCCTCAGCAGCAGAGTCAAGACTTTTTCCTCCCCCTCCCTGCAGCTCTATTACAGCCAGGCCACCAGGAAGCAGTCTGCTCCGGGGTTAGACCAAATACAGCACAGCCGCAGCCACACACACACACACACACATACACAGACACACACACACACACAGACACTCACACACACATAGACACTCACACACAGACACTCACACACACACAAACACACACACAAACACTCACACACACACACTAACACTCACACACACAGACACACACCCACACACACACGTACACAGACACACACACTCACTCACACAACCAACACATGAAAGCACACACTTTACTACACTTTCACAAAACCATACTCCATATTTCTTTCCATATCACGTTATTTCTATATTCTAACTACCTCATCCAGTAGGAGTCCAGAGCTGATTTGTGCATTATTACATTCAACTAATCCAAAACTAGTCTTACCTTAGTACATTTGATATGCATGATGACCATCCCAAACAACCTATTTTGACTGAATCAGTTACAAAGGCATCTAGTTTAGAAATAAAATCCTTAGTGTTTCCTTCCTGTAGCTGAAATCTCAACGTATTTGGACATTTCTCGCATGACATCTATTTTCTCTGGAACTAACCTACTGCTATTATAAAAATCTGTAGAGTGATGTGTGATTGTTGGTCTACATGACTGTGTGAGTGGGTGTGTATGTGTGTGTACTTGCTTCCAGAGAATACAGCTGTATGAATTTGAGTATGTGTAGTGAAGTGTGTATGTACAGCAAAGGGGTGGAAAACTCAATGTCAATGGGACAGCCTATTCAATGAAATGTCTTTAATATTGACCACATTCATGACCAAGGAATACAACAGATTTGTCATTAGAACAGTAAACTACAAAACACAGAAAAAGGTCATTTGTTGTATCTTAAATTGACTGTGGCATCATGAAACCATCCCCATCTAATGGGAATTCAGTAACATGGCATTTCAGTGCAAGCAATGAACAGGCTTTCACTAAATATACTATGATTTCCTACACCACAATTTTCAGTATCTGATTTCTGATCTCTATTTTGTATTTTCATGAAATCTGAACATATAAGGCCTGATAAGTCATGAGCCATGGTTTATGGCTACTTTTACCATGAAAAACTTTTCCCCCAAATTCCTGAATATTCCCTTGATTAAAAAAAGGATTCCACCTCTGAAACGCGTCGCAACTGTGTGTGTGTGTTCACGTTTAAGTATGTGTTTTGTGTGTATGTGCGGTCATGTGTGTGTGTGTGTGTGACTTGCCTCTGTCTGACCCCCCCTCCCCCCTCCCCCCCCACCCCTCCGTGTCTCTCCCACACAGACTGGCCTCTGGACCGGGTGGTCACCAACAGGCCAGCCTGAGCAGCAAGCCCAGGAACATGTCTTCCCCCGCCCTGCACTTATATTACAGCCAGACCCGGAGGAATCCCTCAGGCCAGGGGTTAGGTCCTAGCTATGCAGATTTTAGGTGTCTGGAAATGTTTTCACAATAGTGGGGAAACATTTCGCTGTGCGTAACATTCCTCTGTCCCTGACTGTGCGGTAGAAAAGGTTGTGTGTGCTTCAAACAAAACAAAAAATTGTTGCATGTTTGGGGATTACTGCAGTGTTTAACGGATGAAATATCCCGCCCTCTCGGAACTGAAACTAAGCAAAGGATCCGCTGATCGCACGCTGTTCATGCTAAATTCTCTAGATTTCACATGATATAGTGGGAGTCAAGATAACTCTAGTGTAGAACCACTGAATGAATGACAGCCTGCGATTGACCTCATTGTGTGGATTTAAGAAAAATAACCGTATCATGTTGTTATGGTCTTTCTCCCAATCAAAACACTAACATGCTTGTTATTAGAAGTAGGTGTGTTGGCTGCTGTGGAGTATTCCTACAAAGAGGCTTGGACACTCTCTTAAATCTTATACTGTCCCTCCATCTGTGGTTAACACAAGCGTCTGTGTGTGTGTGTGTGTGTGTGTGTTTGTGTGAGACAGGGTGGACCAGATACTGGGCAAGGGCCAGATTTCCGTGGACAAGAAAATCAAAGACAAGCTTCAGTCTGATGGAGACCCATTAGAGGACATGAGTATGTTGGGGCGCGTGTGTAAGGTGGAGAGACAGGTGAGTTTGAGTGTGTAGGTTTTTGCGTGATGACCCTCACACCAGTTGCTTTAAGTTGAATGGAATGGTTTTATTCATTCAGGTTTTTTAGCTTCCTCTTTATCCATTTGATATATATCTATGTATATATCCATGATATCTATCTGTCCTCTTTCTTTCTCTCTCTCTCTCTCTACCTCCCTTTCTCTCTCTCCCTCCCTTTCTATCTCTCTCTCCCAGGTGACGTCCATCGAGTCTAAACTCGACTCTCTGCTGGACGTTTACCGGCAGGCGCTGCAGAAAGGTTCGTCCGCCCTCACCCTCTCGTCGCTGCCGCTCTTTGAGCTGGACCATCACCGAACCTCTGCCTACCAGAGTTCCATGTTCAACTGCTCCCCAAACCCCCAGGGTGGGGTCTGTGATGGGGTCGGAGGTGGCGGGGGCTTGTCCCACTCACTCAAATCCAACCATCCGCGGGGCCTGCGCCTTATCTTGGCACCCTCCAATGAGCTCCCCCCAGACAGCGAGCCACCCTCCTACCCACCCTCCACTGCCTCTCTCACCCCCTCGCCCTTGCTGCCCCCAGACAGCCCCTACCCGGCCCTAACCACGCCCAACAGCTTCCCAGCCTCGCACCGGCAGCCACATTTCCCCGACCTGTCCTCAGCAGGGGTAGGGCCGACAACCACCCTCCAGCTGCCCCCTGTGATTGCCCCCCGTCTCAGACGCCCAGAGGGTCTAGTCATGGATGCCCCTCCGGCAGAAGACATGGGGGAGAGCTTGGGCACCCCTGTGGAGGATGAGGACGGCGAGGCGGCTTGTGCCCAGAAAGGGGTGCGTCTGAGGGGGAAACCCAGTCTGAGAGAAGAAGGTTCCTGGAGACGGCACCTGAGCCTGGAGGTGGACCCCCTGCTGCTGCTCTCCTCCGACCCAGATGGGAGGACCTCAGACAGCAGAGCGGGCTTGGGGAAGTCCCTGTCTGCCCACAACCTCACCCTGACCTTCGCAGACCACTCCTCTTGTATGTCCTCACTGCTTAACAAGAGCAACAGTAGCAGCAGAGATGGTTCCCAGGGCAACTCTGTTGATGGTAGCAAAACCTGGGATGAAACAGAACTCTTCATTGGTGACACCGAGCTGGAGCCAGCTGAGGAGTGCTTTGACTTCCTGTCCCAAGATACTGACTTCCTGTGTCATCCCAAATTGGGCATCAACAAATTCTCTGACCTGCAAACTGAGGGCGGGTCGTCTAGCAGCCTGGCAGGCCCACGGACTCCTACAACAGGCAGTGATGAATCCCTTAACCAGCCCCCTCATATAAGGCTAAAATGACCAACATCAACATTTACCAGATTCCTGGTTTAGAAAGCTAGCAACCCTTAACACACATACAATCAACTACACAGTACCACCCCATATCTTACCGAACAAATCTAACTCAGATACAGCTGTCTGCTTCTCCAGGCAATGCATGGAGTAACAGAACATCCTGAAGGAAGAGATAGAAAGTGCAGAGATCATGTGGTATTGGTGGGCGGGATGGTAAGATCGGGGTGTGAGAGAATGAGAGAACAAAGGTGAACGGTCAAGAGACTTTGTCACCTCTCAGCCGTGCATGAAACACTGCATGCCTGAAGGTTTTTGCAGCCCCTTCCAATTCTTACCATCCAAAGCTTTACAGCCACCCGACAACAAAACTGTATTGTCTTGTTTTCAACACTGTCCCAGAAAGAATGAATAGCTTCTGCTTTCCTGGATGTTGAAGTTGTATGTCCACAAAACCGGTGAGGGGCAAATGTTCAAGAACGCTCCTAGTAACCCAACCCCTAACTCAATTAGAGTGAATGAATTAACAAGGTTGTCAACCTAACCCAACTGTATTAATTTACTAGAACATACTAAATTGTTCAAATGTGCTCATTCATCAGGATCTTGTCCAATTCCACATCCATGACAAATCCAATAGATTGATTGGATGCTCAAATCTGTCTGTGCCAATGTGTTTTATTATTTGATTCAGTTATTACAATAAGTTAACAATGGCTTAATAATATTATCACACATGACTGAAATAGGACCAGGTGACTGGAAGATAAATGATAGCATCTTTACAAGCAGGATCTGATGATTGGATAACCTGGGTTGTGTTTCACCATTATGTAGGTTGTCCTCTGACACTGTAAATGGATAACACATCCTTGTGATGTCTAAAGGCCACAGCGGCTGAATGTCCATTGTCCAACCAACATTATCTTCACAAGTCATACCCATCATACCCATCAGTCATAAGTCGGCCATATTGGAAACGGTATGCAAATACTGTATGTTTCTGTCATGTTTGAGGTCAACAATTGCAGAATGTAATTTCAGTCTTTCGTGTCGATGTCCCAGTGAATGACGCAGTGTTGTTGACACCCTGCCTGAACACAGATGACTTCTCTCAAATGAGAAATATGCACAAGTACTGTCAGCCATCTTGTTTTTTTTCTCTTGTTGCACCTTGTTATTAATGTAGTGAGCAGAGCAGTCTTAAAGGACTTGGTGATGACAGTTTTCATCAAATCTACTTTGTACTTTTTCATTTTTATGGTACATGAGTACATTTGCTTAACCAGTTCATAATATTGTGTAGAATGTAATGTGTACGATTTGTGTTTATGTGACCTGAAAACTATTCATACCGTAGTTGTTTTACAAGGGATCTTGCATGGAAACGGCCTGTGTAGGAGCTATGTGTAGCGTATGATGTAACAAATTGAAAGCACAATTCTGATGATCTTAAGGAACCTGCAAATGTGACTGGTGGTTTTACTCGGCTATGGAGCCTGTCTCAGTAACATAGTGATGACACTGTGCTAAGAGAGCAACTTACACAGCAGAGAACTCCACTGGAAGCAGGACTGAGCATTGAATATATTTGGGGTATGTTCTGGGGAAGTCTTTTGATATGCAGAAGTGTCATATTCCCTTCACAGAATTATTTTCCATTTTAACTTGTGATTCTTTGAATTCTTAATGGTGCCTTTTGTGCATTTCATCATGAATCTTTAATTTCCTCATTGGGCTGATTATTGTATGTAAGTACTCCTAATTAGACTCCCAACTGTAGTAGGCCTAGTTTTCTAGGATAATTAGATACAATAAACATAATTCACTCTCTTGCAAACTAATGCTACAGTAGTTTATTCTTGACCACCTTACAGTAATTTATTGCACAAATGGCCTTAGATGCTTGATAACATTAACATTTCTTTGAAATTAATTTATTAAAGTGCACATAACAGATGTAACATTACTCTGAAAAATGCAAATTAATTGTATTAACTTACGTCAATAAACTATGAAAGATTCAACTGTGTTTTGTCTTGTGTCTCAAATGATAGGCCTGTATGGATCATTATGACTTGGTTGTTATCCTGGATATTATGGCCTGGCAGCGGTAAAGAGGCCACTCTAGGCAACAGAGAAAGCACAACAAGACTTTGGGTCGTGCAGATCTGACCCCTGTTGTTCTGAAATGATCGTTACAAGGTAAAACTGCAAAGAAAATACCAGTAAATACATACAATTATGACAAACAGCGCCACCAGGTGCTTGTTTCATCTCTCTTCTGAAAATCCGCGTTTCTTTCAACTCGTTTGACACATAGGAAAAGAATTGACCCATTTAGAAAAATACGAATTTGACATTCCACTGACACTGAGATTTCAGTGTTACTTAACAACTCACCTAAAGCCTCAACAGCTTACACAACTTGTTTATATGGGACATGTTTGTACAAAATAAATTGTACCCATTGTAGACTAACTTTAAATGATTGCACTTGTATTGATGCATATGCCAAAGATAAAATATAGATGCAACTATAATTTAAAAGAAGATTATTTAGGGAGTAATACAACACATAGTTTGCTCGCAGCCCACTTGACCAGTTTAGAAACGAGCTCTAAATTCAGTTTTACTGGTTTGGAAAAAGTAGGCTATCATTATCAGTTGTGTCAACTGCTTTCTTGTTAAGCCAGTGCAAAACTAAGAACATAAAGTAACCTACACCTGTGTACATTTACATGTATTCATTTAGCAGACGCAGTCCAGAGCGACCTACAAGAGAGAGCTTTTACAAAGAGCATCGGTCACTGAGCATAGCAACGTGATAGTCCCCAAACATAGCGGGTTTATAGATTATGAAACATACATCGTGAGAAACCACTAAGCGCCAAGGGAAGAGCTATAAGAGCTTTTAGCCTAACATATTACAAATTTAAGGCGAGTCTCCGACAGACATTAATCTACCTGTAGGACGCGAACAATAAAGCAATAACACTATCGAGTTAACAAGTAATTCTGAACAACAACATCAACAGATGATATTTCTAAGTGCCATTAAATTCTCATAAGTCAAAAAAATAAGAACATAATGGCTAAGTAACCTACATCTGCGTAGATGTAGGTGTATTATACGAGTTTAGTGTTTGCAAACACAACTGGTGGCAGTTCACCCTACACTTGCCTCAGGGAAAAATGTCCCTGTACTTATTGTGAGTGGCTTTGGATAAAAGCGTGAATAAATGTAAATGTAACACAACACTAGATGGGGCTGTTCTCCACTCCGCAGGAGGGATTTGACGTGTCCTCTTTCCCAGCTTCCCCTGCACTTCCTGCTCGAAGCTGCTACGTTATGGAGGACAGCCGTCAAATCAACAGAATGGAGCTGAAAATCTAACTAAATATCGTCAAACACGATTAATGACAGCGTTGGCCTGGTTTGTTTCCAGCGAGTTCATGAAACATCTCATGTCCATGTCCGTTGGTCGAGCTTGAAGCATTGTTGGGGACATTAACCATGCAGTTCTCTCCCACTAACGGAGATTTTACCTTCGTCTCCTCGACTGAAGGCCAGGGTGAGTGTTAGCATGTAGCAGCAGGCCCCCAGTCAGCTGCCTCTTTGTTTACCACCTTATTTATCTTCATCTGGGAATACCATGTCAGTATACACTAATCTGTTACACTGATTGATCTGTTTTCGGACAATGTAACACGCGATAAATGTATATTTGCTTTAGTGAAAGACGTGTTTCCAAAACTATAGGTGACATTTAACACTAACAGCTGTTTATTTGGTTAGTAGGCTACAACAAATCATGTTGTTACTGAAGGTAGATAGTTAATGGCATTCATAGCAGAGTTAATTAGTAATGGCATTTCACTATGGACTGATTTGTCGGAATGAGCTTTAAAAAAAACTACAGTTGCATCCTTTTCAGTGACTAATACAACATGAACCTAGACGTTTTTTCTTCTGTCAAAATGTCCTAAGGCAGCGGAAGTCATATTTATTATTCAAGTTATGATTATATTTATATTGCAGTGTGCTTCCATACATCTACATTTGCGATGATCTCATTGCATCTATTCTTGTCCTGGCTATAGAGCTGAGCGGTACCATCGATGCTCCGGATATTAAGCTGAATATCGGCAGTGACAGTGCAAAAGACCCCTATGCAACTACGTTCCTGAGGCAACGAGGCTATGGCTGGTTACTGGAAGTAGAGGAGGATGAAACGGAAGACAATAAACCTCTTTTGTAAGTACTTTTACTATTGTACTCTTGTAAAAATCGATGCCTTTTGTTATTTACATTTATTCATTTAGCAGACCAAATGTTATTGCTTCATATGGACAGCGTGAGAATGAGGAGTGTGGTGAGACTGATGGATTTTGGAGTTGATACCTACTAAAATGCCACCAATATCTCTTGTATTGTTCTGATGAATTAGAGAGGAGCTGGACATCGATTTGAAGGACATCTACTACAAGGTCCGATGTGTGCTGATGCCGATGCCCTCTCTGGGATTCAACCGGCAGGTTGTGCGGGACAACCCTGACTTCTGGGGTCCATTGGCTGTGGTTCTCCTGTTCTCTATGATCTCTATCTATGGCCAGTTCAGGGTAAGAATGCCCTATACCTCAGGCTGACGGCACTGTACCCTTGATAGTGTTATACTATGTAATTAATGAGTCGTCTTCATATTGGTAGCCAAAACACTTGTACAATTTTATAATTGCATCAGATAATTTTCAACCAAATAATAGCACTGTGGTGATGCAGGTGATGCAATGCCTTATTTTTATTAATTTATTTAAGAATCCTGCCTGGAAATGTTTTTTTTAATAAGGACCTAAATTTAACATTTCTACAACTCTCAGTATTACTTTTTGTCTTCAGTACCTTGTACTGGATCTTATAAGAGCAATGGAGGGTCTAAAACGAATCTTAAATTAAAACAATCGAAAAGTCACACAACGTTATCATGCGACTCAATGTATAAACTAAAACTGAAACGGATGTAACTTTATTTGATACCATGTCACTGCGACGATTCCTGCCTCTAATATGTTCCTCTGTCTTTTTCAAGGTTGTATCGTGGATTATCACCATCTGGATATTTGGATCTTTAACCATCTTTTTGCTTGCACGTGTACTTGGTGGTGAGGTAAGGTTCATAGAAGTTTACATATAAAAGAACGTACATTTGCATTTTTATGGCTTTACTTGTAGTTATTGAGGTGTCTTTCATTGTTTTAAAGTTAACAAATCTACACGTACACTACCGTTCAAAAGTTTGGGGTCACCCAAACAATTTTGTGTTTTCCATGAAAAGTCACACTTACTCACTACCATATGTTGTGAAATGAATAGAAAATAGAGTCAAGACATTGACAAGGTTAGAAATAATGATTTGTATTTGAAATAAGATTTTTTTTACATCAAACTTTGCTTTCGTCAAAGAATCCTCCATTTGCAGCAATTACAGCATTGCAGACCTTTGGCATTCTAGCTGTTAATTTGTTGAGGTAATCTGGAGAAATTGCACCCCACGCTTCCAGAAGCAGCTCCCACAAGTTGGATTGGTTGGATGGGCACTTCTTGCGTACCATACGGTCAAGCTGCTCCCACAACAGCTCAATGGGGTTCAGATCTGGTGACTGCGCTGGCCACTCCATTACCGATAGAATACCAGCTGCCTGCTTCTGCTCTAAATAGTTCTTGCACAATTTGGAGGTGTGTTTAGGGTCATTGTCCTGTTGTAGGATGAAATTGGCTCCAATCATGCGCTATCCACTGGGTATGGCATGGCGTGGCAAAATGGAGTGATAGCCTTCCTTATTCAGAATCCCTTTTACCCTGTACAAATCTCCCACCTTACCAGCACCAAAGCAACCCCAGACCATCACATTACCTCCGCCATGCTTAACAGATGGCGTCAGGCATTCTTCCAGCATCTTTTCATTTGTTCTGCGTCTCACAAACGTTCTTCTTTGTGATCCAAACACCTCAAACTTGGATTCATCCGTCCACAACACTTTTTTCCAGTCTTCCTCTGTCCAATGTCTGTGTTCTTTTGCCCATCTTAATCTTTTTCTTTTATTGGCCAGTCTCAGATATGGCTTTTTCTTTGCCACTCTGCCCTGAAGCCCAGAATCCCGCAGCCGCCTCTTCACTGTAGATGTTGACACTGGTGTTTTGCGGGTACTATTTAATGAAGATGCCAGTTGGGGACCTGTGAGGCGTCTGTTTCTCAAACTAGAGACTCTAATGTACTTATCTTCTTGTTTAGTTGTGCAACGCGGCCTCCCACTTCTTTTTCTACTCTGGTTAGAGCCTGTTTGTGCTGTCCTCTGAAGGGAGTAGTACACACCGTTGTAGGAAATCTTCAATTTCTTAGGAATTTCTCGCATGGAATAGCCTTCATTTCTAAGAACAAGAATAGACTGTCGAGTTTCAGATGAAAGTTCTCTTTTTCTGGCCATTTTGAGCGTTTAATTGACCCCACAAATGTGATGCTCCCGAAACTCAATCTGCTCAAAGGAAGGTCAGTTTTGTAGCTTCTGTAAGGAGCTAAACTGTTTTCAGATGTGTGAACATGATTGCACAAGGGTTTTCTAATCATCAATTAGCCTTCTGAGCCAATGAGCAAACACATTGTACCATTAGAACACTGGAGTGATAGTTGCAGGAAATGGGCCTCTATACACCTATGTAGATATTGCACCAAAAACCAGACATTTGCAGCTAGAATAGTCATTTACCACATTAGCAATGTATAGAGTGTATTTCTTTAAAGTTAAGACTAGTTTAAAGTTATCTTCATTGAAAAGTACAGTGCTTTTCCCTAAAAAATAAGGACATTTCAATGTGACCCTAAACTTTTGAACGGTAGTGTATATCAAGAATGCTATTTTGCAATTCACATGAACTTTTTGTTATTTATAGGTGTCGTATGGTCAAGTCCTTGGCGTAATTGGTTACTCCCTTCTTCCGCTCATTGTAATAGCACCGTTGCTGTTGGTCATTGGGGCATTTGACATTTTTTCTACACTTATAAAGGTAAATCTTTGCGGTCAGCTCTTGTTCTGTAATGTTGATGCTTGCATATTAGAAAAATTATATTTACATTTTTAACATTTTAAAACATCAATGATATCTACATATATAATGATATGATATGTGGAGGTAATTGTATACTTACTGCTGCATCTAATTGTTGTGAATTTGTGAATATTTTCTTCCTTTTTTAGCTTTGTGGTGTATTCTGGGCTGCCTACAGTGCTGCTTCACTGCTTGTTGGGGATGAATTCAAAACCAAGAAGCCCCTTCTCATATACCCAATTTTTCTTTTGTATATCTACTTTCTGTCGCTATATACCGGAGTCTGATTGGACACATGGCCACTTGCTAACTTTTGTTTGGATGCTTACACAAGCCGCCGTGAAAAGACACAAAACAATTCATTCCATGATGAAAATAAGAAGTTTTGTAGGTTTTTCCAAATGTCTTTTTCTTTTCCCTTCTCTTTAACCCTGTTTACAATCTTACATTAGATACTGGGGACATGAGGTGTAAGTTACAACAGTGAATTGATGTATCACTGATGTAATTATGTACTAAATAAAATGCACTCGATTTTAGGAATGCTTTGCATTTAGATAAATTTTATTCAACGGTAGAACTCATGCCTTCGTTATTAGCATAACAATAAAACAGAGTAAGTAATGAGAGAAAGGTCTCACTTGGTTATTGAGGTAGCCTGATAATGTTCAATTGAAGAATGCCGTGCCAAACATCAAATGTTCAAAAGTTTAATTTAAAGTACAAAATGGAGACACAAAAACTGTTAAAGTTTCTGTTTATTTTGTAAGGGGAAGGTTTTGGCATTATGTAACATGTAATGTATTGCTATGAACAGTTGTGCATTTATTGGCCATCCAAGCATTTTTATATAAACTTTTATTTCCTAACTTATGAGTTACATTCTGGGTGAGGGGATAGATGGGCAGTTTGAGTGAAATAAAATGTTTAATACATTTGGTGTTTTTTATTAGTTTCCACTAGTGAAAATATTTTATCAATCGGACTTGTCAGGTGCTTGTATTGTATTTACTGTGTACTCTCTACTGTATACAACTTTGTAACCCATTGACAGGGGTGATAACCCCCCCCCCCCTCCCCTCCAAAAAATGGGATGCATGATAGATTGCCTCCCAAATCTTTAGTTGCAAGAGTTTCCTTGTACATGGATGTCGACACTAATACAACTGGAACTGGATGATCCAGATAAATAAATATGGGAAATACATGTGGAAAACTACGGTTTATTGGAAACTCCGAGAAGTTCAGGTCATGTCTAATCATTATTCAGGCCTACTTGGATAGACTAATACATTAGAGATTAGTGTTTATGTTTTTAAAGGTCAGAGTTGTGAAGAGGTCCCCACAGCCATAGACATGCTCACAGCCCCCTTTGTCTGACTCGTCCACAGGACCAGACCAAATGCGTGTCGTAACGACTTGATATGAGCGCATCTTTGGTTTATCGATAAGTCTGCCTAGAAAAGGTGACATGACGGAACCTCAAGCACAACACAAAACAAGTCCAATCAAGGCTAAATGCGTGGTAAATCATGTATTTACAAACAATGTCAGGCTGATCCTAATGTGCGGAGCCGCTGTAAATTGACATTAGGAACGTAAACATCGTAGCGCATCTCTGGTATCGCGAGATATGGCAGAACCGCTCCGCTAGTTCCGTCATCTCTGATATCGCGAGAGATGGCAGAATCGCTCCGCTAGTTCCGTTTACCTGCGGTCCATCTGACAGAGAGAGGAGCCCTATGCTTCCCAGCACTGATGGTGAATAGCTACTGCAGCGTTAACAGGCGGAGGAGCAGAAGCCGCAGAAGGAGAGTCAGCAGTGGTAGAGGAGCGGTAGTTTGGGGGGATTCAGCTTTTGAATCTATCGATCTTACTCTTATCCACGGAGCACCCTAAAAAGATATAGAAGGGAAGAGGGGGGAAAAAGAAGGGAAAGATGGCGGCCGCCGCGGCCTCGCCGGGCTCCTGCTCGTCCACCTCCTCGGACTGGATCGTACTAAGAGACGGTTGCCTGCGTTGCGACGAGGAGGGCCTGCGAAGCCTCTCCTATCACCCGGCCCTGAACGCCATCCTGGCCGTCACTAGCCGGGGCAGCATCAAAGTCATCGATGGCACATCAGGCGCCATTCTGCAGGCCTCGGCTTTGCAGGGTGAGTTCAGCTGAAAGATCAGTTAGTTATGATGACGGCTGGTCGGCTGTCTGGTTAGCCAACTAAGCTAGCTTATACTTCTGACAATCACTTGATTCAAAGAAGTCTTCGCTCATGTTAGCCAGCTAACAGCAGCTAGGTGGCTAACATGAGATGACAGGCTGAGCTGCTTGTCAAAACATGGGCCTGCTAGGCTAACCTGAGCCTGCTAGCTTAGCTCCGTTAGCCAACAGTTTAGCGGGTAGGAACTTCAAACCACACCGAGAAGTTGATGATAGGATTCAGCTAGTGTCGTTATTAAGATCATAATGGGTCTGGAGAGATTCTTAGACGTTGTTATGGGCTGTTTTGAACTTCTTCACCGTCTAAAAGGCTGTTGTTATGGTTGTTGTTAGGTAGACTGGGTGTCCCTAAAACGCCTGCAACAAGGATGACTACAGTACTGGAATAACTAACACCATTATTATCCGAGGGAATATGGTTCGAGTCATTATAGCATCCCAGATTAAATATAGTTATAGTTAACAGTTAACACGATTTCGTCTACAAATAATTTAAATAAACAAACAAAACGGGAAATAAGACGAGTTATTGTAGCCCAGCTAGCGCATTTAAAGGTGGACTGGGGGAGAGAGCCAGACTGGGTTAGCTGGACATCAAACATTTAGCTTTACTCTGTCGTGCCGTTGGAAGTGTGCAGGTATATCAGTAGACAAAGATTCAAAATGATGGTCATGCGTTTAGCTTCGTGTTTAGTTTGACTCTTTGTTATTTGCCCCCGGGTTTGGCTAGATACTAGCTAGCAGGTTAAGGCGTGATAGCGCAGTTTAACTAACTGTTAACGCCTCCAGCCACTGGGTAAAACCGGGTGAACGTTTCTACTTTTTGATATATATAAAATATATTCATATAGCAGACGCTTTTATCCAGAGCGACCTACAGCAAGTACAGGGACATTCCCCCATGAGGCAAGTAGGGTGAAGTGCCTTGCCCAAGGACACATCGTCACACAGCCACAGCCGGGAATCGAACACACAGCCTTCCGATCATGAGGCCAACAGGTCTTAACCCGCTGAGCCACCTGTCTCCCCAGGAACAGGAGAGAACTGGGTGGAGGTTGATCGTGCGGAATGTTTTGTCATTTTAAAATACTCAAGCAACTTCACTTCCAATAAAACCAGCCCTTCCATTTGATAATGTGACTTTGCTGTGTCGGTATTGTTAACGTTGCTCAACCCTGCTGGGAGTCATGTGGCTCAGCGGGTTAAGGCGGAAGGTTGCGAGTTCGATTCCCGGCTGTGCCAACATGACGTTGTGTCCTTGGGGAAGGCACTTCACCCTACTTGTCTCAGTGGGAATGTCCCTGTACCTACTGTAGGTCGCTCTGGATAAGATCGTCTGCTAAATGATTAAATGTAGTGTACCCAGCTTGTTTGCGATTGCACTAACACTGTTAATAACTGTTAATAATAGTGTTATTACCAGTGATAGCCGCTTGCTAACGTACTAGCTAGCTCAGCTACAAGGTGCTGACTTGCTGTGTAGCTGGTCTGGCTGCATCAAACTGAACCTAGGCCAACATTGGGACCATAGTCACTATTTAAAATGGCAGCTTGACACAACATAGTGTAACCTATAATATTATCACTAGCAAGCATGTCAACTGGGTTCTCTGAAAACCAGATAGTTTAACAGCTAGACTAACCTGCCATGTAGTCAATGTAAAGGCTTTGCATTGTTCTTAGCTAACCGAATCCACATAGTTCATAATAGATTAATATACTGTATATCTATTGGCATGATTTTTAGGGTCTATGTGTATTCTTCAGAAATGGTCTTGATCAAAACAAGTCTTGTGTTTTATAAGGCTCCCCCTTATGGTGAGATGGACTGACTGTTGACGTCCTGCATCAGCATGTGCATCTTTGTGTCACCTTATAAACTTCGTCTATGCATTCGGTGCCTGCAACATAGATGCTGAGACTCTCCTCATTAGGAGACAGATGCCGAATCCAGCACTGAAAACTACCATCAGCGCACTTTCTCTATAGTTTACATCCGACCTATAACAAACGTGACCACATGCACCAAACTGCAATTTTCATTGAGCCATAACCTTTCTTGCACCTGCCACTTGAGTTACACCGCTTCCTTTGAGTGGCTGGAGATTATTATGGTTCCTGCTGCAATTTCTCTTCTGTCGTAGCCCCTCTCACCTAGTTATTTCGTTCAGCTGTGTTGTTTATTTGAAAGCTGCATTTGTAATGGTAAAGTCCCTGGTCGATCAGTTGAATAAGGTTAGGGTTAGGTCAGGGCTAAACCTAATCGCGTATTGCATAACATGCACATATTGCAGACCTAGTTTGGCTCCTTCAGTTTTTATAATCAATGAAAAAACTACTGAGCGGTAAGGGAGTCGGGCTAGTAATCAGAAGGTTCCTGGTTCCGATCCCGTCTGTGCCAACATGTTGTTGTGTCCTTGGGCAAGGCACTTCACCCTACTTGCCTCAGGGGGGAATGTCCCTGTACTTGCTGTATGTCACTCTGGATAAGAGCGTCTGCTAAATGAGTAATAAGTGACTAAATGTTAATGTAATTCCATCGTTTCACAAAGGCAGTTGTTGACTCATTCTAAAGGCTATTCTCCGCAGCCTGTCTTACACAAGGAGATATTGACAGTCAACAATGTGACTCAACACAAATTATGCAGAAATTAGGCTATGGGGAAACATTGCGTGTTCCGAATCTGCTTGTTTTTTCTAGACATCTTCCCTGCGTTGGAAAGAATCGAGGGACAGATAAACACAGCTTCTGTAGGAAACTAGACCTTTGGAAAAATGATATCTTGTCTTTAGATCGAATGTCTAGAAGCCGCTAATTGAAACCTTCAATTTGAAAGCATCACGATTCTGCAGCAACATCACACCTCACACATACCTGCCTGTAGATTGATGGCTTAACGCTCCACACTGTCCCCCAAACACTCAGGATGTAGTAGCTTGTCATGTGCACATGTTAGTGAGAGGTTTACTTTTGCTCAGTAAGATGCAGGAGGAAAACAGTTTCACCAAATGTGCTGTAAATGCTAATGTAATGGATATGAAAACCTGCTGATACTTGTAGTGAGCTTTTGTCTCCGGTTGCACACAATGCTTGATTAACCAATGTCCACGCAGCCATGAGATGACCAAAATGACCGATGACCACAACATTTTTATATTTACGCTACGCCAATCCAACACATTTAAATCTTATTTGCTAAACCAGTCTGATTAGATACGATTAGATTCAACTGTATTGTCATTACACGGGTACAAGTACAGGGTAATGAAATACAGTTAGCATCCAACCAGAAGTGCAAAACAGTTAGTATAAGCAGAATATACAGAGTATGTACAGGGTATTAAAGTGATTTGATAGCAACAAAATATACAGCTGTATTGTACAAAATGTTACAGTATTTTTTACAGAGATGACAGTGTAGTATGTAAAGATTGTGCAAAATGATACTATATGCAGATGTGCAAAATGAAACGGATAGTGCAAAATGGTAAGATGGTGCAAAATAGTACAGGTGGTGCAAAATGATACAGATAGTGCAAATATAGGGGGGCGGGGGTTATTTCCACCTGCCTCCCAGACTCCCGTAAATGATCTCTAACACCTACCTCCATGTTGTGCTCTCTCCGGTTCCATTCTTCCCAGCTAAACCAGGGGGCCGCGTCAGGTGTCAGTACTTCCCGTCTGTGGACAAGGTCCTGTTCGTGGATGACTATGCGGTCGGCTGCAGGAAGGACCTCAACGGCATCCTGCTGCTGGACACGGCCCTGCAGGCCCCTGTGGCCAAACCTGAGGACATGGTCCAGCTGGAGCTGCCCGTCACTGAGGTAAGGCTGCCAGCGTCCAGACGACATTTACATTTATTCATTTAGCAGACGCTTTTATCCAAAGCGACTTACACTAAGTACAGGGACATTTTCCCCTGAGGCAAGTAGGGTGAAGTGCCTTGTCCAAGGACACAACATCATTTAGCCACAGCCGGGGCTCGACCTCACAACCTTCCAATCATGAGGCCTTAACCATTGAGCCATCTGACCCCCCCCCCCCCCCCCCTTGACTACAAGCCTGCAGCCTGAGCTGGCCAATTCACTGGTTACCACACAGGCGAAATGTATAAAGTTGTTGTTAATGTGAGTTTGTTTAAAGTAAGCTGAATATACGCCTGTAATCTATTGTAGGAGGGAATTTACCTTAGGGAACACATCCATCAATTGAGGTGTGTTTACAATGCAGATAAACTGGTCCACCCATGGGCCAAAACCCAACCTTTCCTCCATCTAAGACTGAAGGAAGAGGACAAAGCTGTGGCTGTACCCACAGCTGGGGATGGAGCGTGTAATGTGGACCGCCACGTTCGTCATCTGGTGTCAGTGGATGATCTGCATGAAACATTCCCAAGTTTTCCCGCATAAATATAGTTCCCGGATGTACCGCCCTGGGAAATAATGAAGCCAGCCAAACTCTTCTCCTTGTAATCTGGGCTATTGTTATCTGTGGCTGCCTGTAGTGTCTATAATGCCAGGTTACACATTAACTCTTTAAAGTGAGACTTATCAGTGGATCGATGACCTACAGCTCCAGCACTGCCTTCTTTTGTTCTCCCAGCCTTGCCCAGATGATGGATGCACCAAATTTGTCAAACTGCTACTATTAGCGCTCTTTGACGTCAGTTGTTGGGGCATTGCAGTACGGATCGATGTACCGTATTTTCCAGACTATAAATTACTCTAGATTATAAATCGCACCAGCCAATAAATGCAGGGAAATGTATTTGTATAAATGAGACCAAGAACAGACATTTGATCTTGAAAGGCAAATTATAGGAATAACAATGGAATAAAGAACAACAGGCTGAATAGGTGTCTGGTTTGTTAACGTACCATATTAACAGTTCTGCAGATAACTAGCATTATCGCTAGCATAAACAACATAACAAGAAATTTACCAAACTTTCTCCATCTCACTCTAAATCACTAAATCCAACAAATGTGAACTTATACATTTTAATATATAATTCGCACCTGAGTACAAGTCGCAGGACCAGCCAAACCATGAAAAAACTGTGACCTATAGTCCAGAAAATATGGGCAGAACTTGTGAACTTAAAGGTACAATATTTACAGGCGTTACAGTGTATGTCTTGTGACTGATATAAAACATGCCTGTCTGAGAGGTTGTCCTTTGTTCTTCTGAACTGTGCTGTTGAGTTAGGTTCCTGTGTCATTATCAGACCATCAGAAGCCTGAAGTTACTGTCCAGACTTGTTGTGTTCTGGAGGGCCTTAAACTGCGAGACGCACGGTTCTTCCTCCAACACTCGCATGTCCACACTGATATCTCCAGGGTGAAACTGATAATCAAGGCCACCTTAGAGTATGTAACCACCTGCTAATGTCACAAAAAGACCAAGTATACGTCAGTTCGCCATCCTTGTTAAAGAAAGAAAGAAAGAAAGAAATACTCATTTAGCAGATGCGTTTATGCAAAGCAACTTGCAGTAAGTACAGGGACGTTCTCCTTGAGGCAAGTAGGGTGAAGTGCCTTGCCCGAGGACATAGAAATATTAGAAATAATTGTTAGAAATCAAGGCAAATCCACAACCACTGTGGCCTGCCAGCCCAGAAATGAAGTCTTCCTAACGCAGCTGAGGCCTGCCGAACATCAGACGCAGTTAAGACCAGGCTTTACCTTCCATATTGGGATGCTTTCTGGGTGGGCCAGTGGATCGTGCTCGCCTGCCCGAATGACTGAAATCCGTTTCTAGATGAGCCCAACGACCACATTTGCAGTAGTCCAGTAGTGTCAAACTCCTGCCGTCGAAGGCCAAGAAGGTGCAGGTTTTCCTGTCAACCAAGCACTAGGGCAGACCGGGGAGTGTTGTAACACTGTCACTTTGGTCAATTAGAAAAGAGCTACAGTGATGTCATCAATATCATAGACTCCCATTTACATTTCCAGCTCACACGAAAAGTGGCATGTCTCTGTTAGCAACACTGTGAATTTTACAACCCAAAAACTGATTTTCAGGTAAGAAAGTATTTTTTCAATCCATTGTTTTTTTGTCCAGTGATAATTCTATTGTAGATGCAAAGTTGCAATTTATATCACCTAAAGTAACCGTTTCTCTGGTTTAATTTGATGCTCAGTATTCATGCTAACTTCAAACTCACATACCTTAAACAGTTAGCTATGTAATGGCTGGTTGTTGCGGGGATAGTTGTAACAGGAGGAACTCTTGACAGAGTATTTAACAGAAACAGCTGATCTGTTCTATGGGTTAACCCCTCAAGGTAACAATTAGATAGGCATAATTTTTTTATTTTTTATTTTATTCTCTCCATAATTATTATACCTATTATTAAGAGGCAGATAATTTATTTACAGCTATCCAAAACAATTGTTGTGGCTTGGTTGTTGCCCCAAGGTGTCATACATCATTCATGGGGATAACATGTTTACTGATCACTTGCTTTTAGGTCAGGAAGTTTGCATAACAGTTGGCACAGGACAATAACTGTAAATTTGATAGTGTGGATCTTATTTGAGCAAATTACCTCTCATTGTTATATCCATCCCCAGCTGGTGTTACATCTAACCTCAGTTGTGGGGTAGATTGTAACAACGGAACTCTTTGTATTTGACACTAACTCACATAATCTGTGATTGTTTAAAAAAAAAAATCAAAGTGAGTTTTATTTGTAGAAAACAGTTATGGGTAGTATGTATCAACGTTTGAGAGACCCAGCACAAACAACCACTGAGTTACAGCCGCTCAAACAAAATGTGTTACTTTCATCCCCGGTCTCCCTACTTCAGCTGATTTCACTACGTAGAGAAACTCGTTAGTGAAATCAGCTGGTGTAGTGCCTGGTTGACACGAAAACATGCACCCTCTTGGCCCCTCAACCACTCGGGTTTGACACCATTAGTGTAGTCGCTTGTCTTCTGACTCTAAAAGGTGGATTGCAAGCGTCGACTGCAGTCTTCGACGTCCACCGTGTGGTGAATCTGTGTAGGGCTCCCTTACACATCCCTTGGATCAGGGGTCGGCAACCCTGGTCCTAGGGAGCCGCTGTCCTGAAGATTTTAGCGGTTTCCCTGCTTCAGCACACCTGACTCTAATGAAGGGTTGTTCTCAAGCTCTGTTGAAGCCTCATCATTACCTTCTATTATAATCAGGTTTGCTGGAGCAGGGAAACATCTCAAATATTCAGGACAGTGGCTCCCTAGGACCAGGGTTGCCGACCCCTGCCTTGGTGAAACCCTCAGTCAAAACCGCCGACCCATCCTCCGTTTGGACGCCCGCTTGTGACTGTCTGTCTCCGGTGGGTGCGGCAGCGTGTGTACACTTTGTGCTGTCGACCCTTATTGATTTGCCGCCTCCTCTCGTAGCTCCTCTCTCCTGCCGCAGACTTAACCGCTGCCTCTCCTGCCGCAGGTCCAAGGAGATTTGACGTAGTTTGACCACAGCTCCAGCCGTGTTGGGCCTATATCTGTTTTGGGATCCAGATCGTGATTTAAAGTGACTAATCCAATCAAACGACTCAGTCGGCTGAATGAGATAATCGTATTTTTAGTGTACACAACAGAGAAACTGTGACACTGTTGTGTGGGGAGGGCCTGTAGCTGTGTTTTTGTTGTGTGTGTGTGCCTACACAACTGTGCAAATCACATTTGTGTTAGATGCAGGAGCATGCACTGCACCGACTTCGTTGTGTTTACATTTAGTTATTTAACAGATGCTCTTATCCAGAGCGACTTACAGCTCATACAGGGACGTTCCCCCTGTGGTAGGTAGGGTGAAGTGCCTTGACCAATCAGAATCAGAATTTATTTAATTCCCTATGCAAGATATACAATCGCAGAATTTACTATGGCAGAAAAGAGCAAACATATAACATGGAACATAATAAAGGTAGATAAAAAAATAACCCATCATGTTGCCTCAGCCGGGAATCAAACTGGCAACCTTCTGATCACTAGCCAGATGCCCTAATCACTCAGCCACCTAACCGGACCCCTGTTTCTGTGTGTGTGTGTGTGTGTGTCATTCCCCAGGCCCAGCAAATGTTGTCGGCGTGTCAGGAGAAGGTAGATGTGTCCAACACAGAGGGCTACGATCTGTTCATCACCCAGCTCAAAGAAGGACTCAAGAATACCTCACACGAGACTGCAGCCAACCACAAAGTGGCCAAGGTGAGTCACATGTCCTCAAGGAGGCCAATCGTGTCGCAGATACACTAGCGCAGCGCCAAGCCGGTACCCTTCGCCGAAGTCGCCTTTCCAAGCAGTTTCGACGCTCGCTGACCCTGTGGAAAACCCCCCAGACCCAAACAAACCGAAACCAGTGTATCCAAGCACCGTGTCTGTCTAGTGTAACTGATACGATATCGTAAGGCGCACTTCACAATCTATTTTTGCTTGCGCTGTGATCTTAGCCACAAGTCCAACTGTAACCAGTGACTACGCTGCCTGAACTGTGATTGGCTAATTCTTCTCAGTAATTCAAACCTCTCCGTCTCTTATTGGGCTGATAGTCAGGGGTATGTTGCTTCACGCTACTTAGTATGCCGACCTCGCCCCGCGGGCAGCCTGCTGCTCACGACAAAATGCAATAATGTAAAAGTATAACGTTGCCCTAAAGATGACGCTTCAATCTAATCAGTAGGTCAGGCTCTGGGAGCTGATGCAGCTGTGGGTATGTGTGTGGGTATGTGTGTGGGTATGTGTGTGGGTATGTGTGTGGGTAGGTGTGTGGGTAGGTGTGTGGTTATGTGTGTGGGTGGGTGTGTGTGTGTGTGTCTCTGTGGGTGTGGGTGTGTGAGTGTATTTGTGTCTCTGTGTTTGTGTGTGTCTCTCTCTCTCTCTCTCTCCCCTCGTGTCTGTGTGTGTGCGTGCGCGTGCTCACGCCTTCCCTGCCCGTCATCTCTGGCTGGCTGAGGTGTTGCTCCCCTCCAGGCTGCTCTGCTGCAGCTGGCCCAGGGAGGCTAACTAGCGGTTAGCAGTGTCAAGTCAGAGGAGACTGAAGGTGATGCTACTTTAAATGGCACACAAAGGTTGGCGTAGCATCGGGTGATGGACCGACAGATATCCACACACACACAGACACTGACACACACACACACACACACACACACACAATTCCGTATTGTAGCATACAGGACAAGGTCCTCTGTTGGTGTATTGCAGCGATGTGACTTTGCATTCGGCCTCCCTTTAGCAGTGCTGGTTGGACTGCAGTCTGCGCCACACACAGGGAGCCCACTCTGCAGACCTCATCGGCATATTAATAGCCCGTGGCAGGCAGGGGGAACAAGCAGCACTCTTGTCCCAGCGCCTGCACTCCACTTCAATTGATCCCTTTGGCTGAAACGGATCACAAATATGGCCGAATCCTTTGTCTGTCCTCGTGCCGAGGTTCATCGACAGGCTCACTGGTTACTCCTGCTCGGTTAAGCTAGTCGCTGATTTGGGGTGGGGGTGGGGAAGAAGGGTGAATTCAGGTTGGGTGGGATTTCCATCACTGTCTGTTGTCATGCTCCTTCAAACAAAGCAGTGGCGTTCCTGCCGCACGGCGCCACATACGCCCTCTGGCTGAGCTCCAGAAACACCTCAGGCACACCTCCATGGGAGAGGACGCACGCCCTTCTCGCTGTCACATGACCGAGGGAGCTGTTTATAATAATAATAATAGTACCTCATTTAGCAGACGCTTTTATCCAAAATGACTTGCAGCAAGTACAGGGACATTCTCCCTGAGGCAAAGTAGGGTGAAGTGCCTTGCCCAAGGAGACAACATCACATAGCCACAGCCGGGAATCGAACTCGCAACCTTCCGATCACAAGGCCAACGCCTTAACCCGCTGAGCCCACGCTCCCCACGCTTTGACTCCAGGAAGCTAGACACGCTCTGTGGGCGTTAGCACCTTCTCAGTCGTAGCAGGGGTAGGGGTGGGGCTTTGGGGGTGGCGTCCGATTGGCCGTTCGATCTTGGGTGCTCGGGAAGGCGCAAATTGCAGTATCAGAACCGTGGATCTGTAAATCCTTTCTGCTGCTGCTGTTGAATTCGACGCTTTTTTTATTTATTTTTTATTTTGGAGCCAATTAAAGTTCAGACTTGGTCGAACTTCCTGAATCAGCATAGTTATATATCCTTATCTAAAACCAGCCTGAAATGGGGCATTTTCTTAACACAACAGGTTCAGAGGCAAAATGATTAGTTTAACACAAAGCTAGCCTAAGATGTACATTTAGTCATTTAGCAGACGCTCTTATCCAGAGCGACTTACAGCAAGTACAGGGACATTCTCCCAGAGGCAAGTAGGGTGAAGTGCCTTGCTCGAACCTGTGATCTTCTGATTACTAGCTCGACATCCTCACCGCTCAGCCACCTGATTAAGGCTCACGGCAGCGGTGTGAGGAGCATGGCTATGCGTACACTGACCCCTAAGTGCAGCTCTCAGGAGTCCCCCCCCCCCCCCCCCCCTCCCTCTTTCGCTGTCCCAGATGTGTACTCATGCACGTGCCCTAACACTCGGAACACCATCGCTCCACTGCTCAATGGGAAGGGCTGTCCAATCAGAAGACTCTCTCTCTCTCTCTCTCTCTCTCTCTCTCTCATACTCTCGCTCGATCACTCGCGCGCACACCCACGCATTTACGCACGCTCTCGGTCCATTTAGCTCTGCGTTCGGCTCGAGCCGTTGTTCCACTTGCTGGACACATTCACGGCGAGCCTAGAGAGGGAATGCTTTAACAGCTGTCACGTTTGACGCTATCTGAAACGTAAGTGTTAAGCGCAAAGCGAAAGTAGCTTCATGGGAGGGACTCTGAGCTGTTACCATCATACCGCCGGGATGAATGACACACACAGCCAACACAAGGCAGTACCAGTCCTGGCTCCTTACCCTCCTCACTATCTTCTGACATGAGCCCAGCTCCCACAGACTGCCTGTGTGCTAGTGCTGGATTCCCCTGGGAACATTTCCCACTGACCGTTGGGTGTGTTGTGTGTGTGTGTGTGTTGAGTGTGTTGAGTGTGTTGAGTGTGTTGAGTGTGTTGAGTGTGTTGAGTGTGTTGAGTGTGTTGAGTGTGTTGAGTGTGTTGAGTGTGTTGAGTGTGTTGAGTGTGTTGAGTGTGTTGAGTGTGTTGAGTGATAAGCAGGGACGGTGGTCTGCTTTCCAAAGCGCTTCCGTTTGGGATGGAAGAGGGAAAGGCTTTCTGTGGTGCTTTACATGCACATGATGAAGACTACATGAGAGGAAGCCTGCACGTTACGCAACCTTGCCTGCCCAGATAATTGGCCTGCCCAGATAATTGACCAATCTCGTGCCCATCTCTCTCCAATCCCTCTCTCTCCATTCCCTCTCTCTCTCCATTCCCTCTCTCTCTCTCTCCCCATTGTCTCTCTCTCCATATTGTCTCTCTCCATTCCCTCTCTCCCCATTTTCTCTCTCTATCTCTGTCTGTCTGTCTCCCCATTCCCCCTCTCTTTCCATTCCCTCTCTGTCACTTGCTCTCGCTCTGTTTCTGTCTGTCTCTCTCCCCATCGTCTCTCTTTCCATTCCCTCTCTCCCCCTCCCTCCAGTGGGCGACAGTGACCTTCCACCTCCCTCACCACGTCCTGAAGCTGGTGGCCAGCGCCATCGTCAACGAGCTGAAGAAGATCAACCAGAACGTGGCCGCCTTGTCCGTGGGCTCGTCCATCATGGACCGCCTCTCCTACCTCTTACCCAGCGCCCGTCCAGAGCTGGGGGTGGGGCCTGGCCGCTCAGTGGACAGGTGAGGCACAAGGGGCTGCTTCGACCCCCCCCTACACCCCCCCTGCATCTAAACAACCCTCTGTGAATTGGATTGAGATTGTGTGCGTCTGCGTGCGCGTGTGTCGCCTTGCAGGTCGTTGATGTACAGCGAGGCCAACAGGAGGGAAACGTTCATGTCGTGGCCCCATGCTGGGTACAGGTGGGCACAGCCTGACCCCATGGCCCAGGCAGGATTCTACCACCAGGTAGGCAGTGTAAGGATCCACACACACGCAAACACACGCAAACACACGTGGTCCCCGTAGGGTGCTTTTAAATGGATTCACTCACTCACTCACACAGCCACACACACATTTAGGCACACCCTTATCCAGCATGGGATTCCAGCATCTCACATTCATGCATGACTGTGTGTGCGTGAATACACTCTCACAATGGGTGCCATAAATCTAAATGTCCTTTTCCTAAAATTCATTGTTTTGGCTGATAGCATTAGGTAGCACGCTTTATACCAGTCTTATGTCGCTGTGCTGTACCTGAGTGGGACAAAAAGAAGCTGGGATCTATGAAGTCTTTCAAAACGATTAAAATAGAATCACTTTCAATGAGTCTATGGTGAAAGTGAGGGACTGATTACAAATAGAAGATGTGCTGGTGAGCAGATCAATACGTTATCCTCGTTTTTCCCACTCTAGTATTGGATTATTGGCGCAGGAAACATCTAGCTAGCCATTATGCTACGCCTTAGATTAGATTAGATTAGATTCAACTTTATTGTCATTACACAGGTACAAGTACAGGGTAACGAAATACAGTTAGCATCCAACCAGAAGTGCAAAACAGTTAATCCATGGCCCTTAACCCTTCTGCTCAGTCCACCATGAGAGCAGAACTGACTACAGCCCTAATCAGCTTCTCTTTGTTGCTGGGCTGTCGATTGTTCTGTACCCAACGGGAGACAGGTGGCTCAGCGGGTTAATTGAATCCCGGCTGTGGCTATGTGCCGTTGTGTCCTCGGGCAAGGCACTTACCCTACTTGCCTCAGGGAAAATGTCCCTGTACTTGATGCGAGTCGCCTTGGATAAAAGCATCTGCTTAATAACTATTCATTTACACGGTAGATATCCACACAGAGAAGTGCTTACCTCTGTGTGCAGGTTGGTACGTTTCATTTGGTTCCCATTTTCTCTGGTGCCCCCCCCTCACCACGCACAATCTAAGCACTGGTGGCTCTTTTCGCCATTCGCAACCAGCGCGATTGATAAGAACCCCCCTCCCCCCGTCACCACGGCAACGCCGCCACTCCTTCTTTGCTGGTGTGCTCTGTTGTCATGCCAACCACAGTTGAGGCTCGTGCGCTGTGTTCGTGTTTCGTTCTCAAGAGCGTCGCCGTGTCGCTCCGTAAATCCTCGTCCGTGTGTCATCCGTTTCCAGAAAGGATGTGTTCAGTCATTCCCATGTTCTGATACCTACTTACTACAGTGGTGGTAATGTAGTAATGCTTACTACAGTACAGTCATGCTACAGTGGTGGTAATGTAGTAATGGTTAGTACAATACAGTCATGCTACAGTGGTTATAATGTAGTAATGGTTCCTACAATACAGTCATACTACAGTGGTTATAATGTAGTAATGGTTACTACAATACAGTCATGCTACAGTGGTTGGTACACCTGTTTGAAATGATGGTCTCCACTTTCTTCCTCCTCCCCTCCCCATCCTCTTCATTTTCTCCCTCCTCCTTCCTCCCTCTCCCCCTCCTTTTGCAGCCTGCCTCCACAGGTGATGACAGGGCCATGTGCTTCACCTGCAGTGTGTGTCTGGTGTGCTGGGAGCCCACCGACGAACCATGGTGAGCACACACAGAACACACACACTTACTCACACACACACACACACACCTCTCCCAGTTTACAGAACACAGGATTATGACCATGAAACATTGTTGTTTGGCTTGTAGCAGATTATAATCACCCCCCCCCCCAGGTCCGAGCACGAGCGTCATTCCCCCAACTGCCCGTTTGTGAAGGGCGAGCACACTCAGAACGTGCCCCTGTCCGTGACCCTGGCCACCAGCCCCGCCCAGTTCCCCAGCTCAGACGGCTCGGACAAGATCGCCTGCTACGGCTTCGGCAGCTGCCCCCACTTCCTGGCGGCGGCCACCAAGAGGGGCAAGATCTGCATCTGGGACGTCTCCAAGATGATGAAGGTAAGGGGAATCTCAAGGGAGCGTCTGAAAAAGGTTGTCTTTGTAGGGAGCGTCTGAAAAGCTTGTATTTGTTGGGAGCGTCTGAAGAGGTTGTATTTGTTGGGAGCGTCCGAAAGCTTGTATTTGTTGGGAGCTTCTGAAGAGGTTGTATTTGTAGGGAGTGTCTGAAAAGCTTGTATTTGTAGGGAGTGTCTGAAAACTTGTATTTGTAGGGAGTGTCTGAAAGCTTGTATTTGTAGGGAGTCTGAAAGCTTGTATTTGTAGGGAGTGTCTGAAAGCTTGTATTTGTAGGGCGTGTCTGAAAACTTGTATTTGTAGGGAGCGTCTGAAGAGGTTGTATTAGTTGGGAGCGTCTGAAAGCTTGTATTTGTAGGGAGCGTCTGAAAGCTTGTATTTGTAGGGAGCGTCTGAAAATGTTGTATTTGTAAGGAGTGTCTGAAAGGTTGTATTTGTAGGGAGCGTCTGAAAAGGTTGTATTTGTAGGGAGCATCTGAAGAGGTTGTATTTGTAGGGAGCGTCTGAAAAGGTTGTATTTGTAGGGAGCGTCTGAAGAGGTTGTATTTGTAAGGAGTGTCTGAAAGCTTGTATTTGCAGGGAGCGTCTGAATAGGTTGTATTTATAGGGAGCGTCTGAAAAGCTTGTCTTTGTAGGGAGCGTCTGAAAAGGTTGTATTTATAGGGAGCATCTGAAAAACTAGTATTTGTAGGGAGCGTCAGAAAAGGTTGTATTTGTAAGGAGTGTCTGAAAGCTTGTATTTGTAGGGAGCGTCTGAAGAGGTATTTGTAGGGAGCGTCTGAAGAGGTTGTATTTGTTGGAAGCGTCTGAAGAGGTTGTATTTGTAGGGAGTGTCTGAAAGCTTGTATTTGTAGGGAGTGTCTGAAAGCTTGTATTTGTAGGGAGCGTCTGAAGAGGTTGTATTTGTTGGGAGCGTCTGAAAGCTTGTATTTGTAGGGAGCGTCAGAAAAGGTTGTATTTGTAAGGAGTGTCTGAAAGCTTGTATTTGTAGGGAGCGTCTGAAGAGGTTGTATTTGTAGGGAGCGTCTGAAGAGGTTGTATTTGTAGGGAGCGTCTGAAGAGCTTGTCTTTGTAGGGAACATCTGAAAAGAGAGCTCATGCGCTTAAAATTAAGCGACTATAGAGAGCAAGATGGTGTCCTTAGAAAGCGCTTTAATACCAGAGGAGATATTCATCTTCAGGTATTTAGATATCATAAGGAGTATCATAAGTAAAATATCAAGGACTTGGATATGGTCATGGAAGACTCTACAACCGTGGTCTCAAACTGGTGCCAACGAGGGCCAAGAGGGTGCAGGTTTTCCTGTCAACCAGGCGCTACACCAGTTCAAGCAAAGAAGCTTGTTAGTGAAATCAGCCAGTAGCGCTTGTGCTTGGTTGACACGAAAACCAGCACTCTCTTGGGCCTCGATGGCACCAGTTTGCGACCCCCGGTCTAGAAGGAGATCATACCTGGAGGGGGGGTGGTTAGCTGGACTCAGCCCTCCTCTCGGTCTCGCTCCAGGTGCATCTGAAGTTCGAGATCAACCCGTACGACCCGGCCATCCTGCGGCAGCTCATCCTGTCCGGGAGCGAGCAGCCTAGCCTGGGGTCCGAGAACAGGCGCCCCCTGCTGGCCTGGCTGGAGGAAGAGTCCAGCTGCTCCGACATCCCCAAGCTAGAGGGAGACAGGTAACGCGCGCGCACACACACACACGCGCGTTCATGTTTTGTGTCTCGGCCTCACACAACCCACAACTCCTCATTTCTCTCTTCATCTATGAACCCTCTATGTTCAGGGTCTTATCACGTTGCTATGCTCAGTGACCGATGCTCTTTTGTAAAGCTCTCTCTTTTAAGTCACTTTGGATAAAAGCCTCAGCTAAATGATTAAATGTAAATGTAAATTTCTAGGAGAGATCAGTTTAACGCAACTGTCTCCAAATGATGTTGTTTCTTTAGCAGGGTTAAAATGGTTCCTTGTGCTTTATTTTTTTGCTCCAGTGATGATCAGTTGGAGGACTCAGACAGTGAGGAGCATTCCAGATCAGAGTCGGTGACTGGTAAGATTGTCTTACTGCAAGTCGACACGCATTGAAATGTCATAGTGCAACGTTATGAGAAACGGTTAGAACTTAGTGCTAGCATGTACGCTGTGTGAAGACGGCATCGCTTTAAGCTGTGTGTGTGTGTGTGTGTGCGCGCGCGCTTGTATGCTTGTTTGTGTGTCTGTGTGACTGTGTGTGTCTGTGTCTGTGTGTGTGTGTTCAGGCCAGCCATCCCAGCGGGAGAGCATGGAGGTGAACCTGGGGGTGACCGCTCTCAGCGTCCTGCAGCAGCCAGACAAGCTCCAGTGGGAGGTGGTGGCCAGCGTGCTGGAGGACACGGTCAAAGACCTGGAGGAGCTGGGCCAGAACCCCTCCCTGGCCCAGGCCAAGGCCCAGGACAAGGCCAAGGACAAGCCCCTGGAGCACCACAACATTCCCTTCCCCTGCCTCCTGGCCGGAGGCCTCCTCAGCTACCGCTCGGCAGCCAGCACCCCCCTGGCCGGCCCGCCCCCCGCCCCCTCCCGCCGCGCCATGGACGGCCCCCTTAGGACTCAGAGCCTCGAGCTCGCGCACACGGGGCCCGACCAGGGTCCTATGGAGATAGACACCTGCAACCTCCCTAGCGGCACCCCCGATCTGGACTTCCCTACCTTAGCCGGCCCTCTCCCCATCCCCATCCCCCTCCCGGCCCCGGCTCCGGTCGTTCGCAGGACTATGCCCGTGCTGCTGCTGTACAGCATCAAGGAGGCGGACGATAAATCCTCGGGCAAGGTTTTCGCCCAGATGAACAACCTGATGAGCAAGGGTCTCCACGAGGAGGCCTTCACCGTGCCGCAGATCATCGAGATGGAGTTCGACACCCACGAGCAGCTCCTCCTGCAGGACCCGCCCATCACCTACATCCAGCAGTTCGCCGACGCCGCCGCCAACTTAGCCTCGCTGGACGGCGCCGACAAGTGGAGCTCGCTGGCGCCGCGGCCCGGCGCCCTGGTCCAATGCCTGCGGTTGCCACGGCAGCTGGAGGAGGAGAACCTCTACGTGGACTCCATCACGCCGTGTTCGGACGGCGTGCACCTGCTGGTGGTGCTGCAGCCGTGCGGCGTGGAATCGCTGAGCGCCATCAACCAGGTGGAGGCGCTCAACAACCTCAACCGCCTGCACTCCGCCCTCTGCAGCCGGAGCAAGGGCGAGCTGCACCCCCTTCCCACGCTCGCCAACGGCTTGGAGGCCCACCCGGCCGCCTCTCCGCCACAGACCCCTCTCATCCTTCCCCCGCCTGACCACCATCACCAGCAGCAGTCCAGGTCCATAGGAGGGCTGGGGGCCGGGGGAGGGGGTTACCTGGCCCTCTACAAGCTCAACTACTCCACCCGCATCGTCACGCTGGAGGAGGAGCCCGTCAAGGTGCAGCACATCCGGGACTCGCGAGACGCCGTCACCTCCCTCATCCTGCTCCCTCCGGACGTGCTGGACGGGAGGGAGGACGACAGCGAAGAGAGCCCGGAGGAGGCGCCTCCGTGCGGGATTAAAAACGGCGCCGGGACCGGGTCTTGCTCCGGGGCTGGGTGTGGACTCGGTACCGCGAGCGTCACCAACCCCGGCGGCGGAGGCACACCAGCAGGGGGCGCTTTCGGTGCCAAGGAGAAAGCGAGGCCCGAGGTGACGGGATTGGGCCACCTGGTGGTCACCACGCAGGCTGGCTACATCATGATCTTGGACCTGTCCACGCTGGAGGTCCTGGCCAAGGTGGAGCCCCCTAAGAAGGAGGGCTCCGCGGAAGAGACGGACCCCTTCGTCTCGGTCACCTACTGCTCCGGGACGGACCGCCTGTGCGCCTGCACCAAAGGTGAGCCTGCTGGCCCCCCCTCCCACACTGCTGGCCCCCCCTCCCACACTGCTGGCCCCCCCTCCCACACTGCTGGCCCCCCCTCCCACGCTGCTGGCCCCCCCTCCCACGCTGCTGGCCCCCCCTCCCACACTGTTGGCCACCCTTCCCACACTGCTGGCCCCCCCTCCCACGCTGCTGGCCCCCCTTCCCACACTGCTGGCCCCCCTTCCCACACTGCTGGCCCCCCTTCCCACACTGCTGGCCCCCCTTCCCACACTGCTGGCCCCCTCTCCCACACTGCTGGCCCCCCCTCCCACACTGCTGGCCCCCCCTCCCACACTGATGGCCCCCCTCCCACACTGCTGGGAGGGACGTGAGCGGGAATGTTAGTCGTGGCGCCGAGGGTGGGGGTGGCTTGGGGGGTGGGGGTCACAGGTGTGTTTGATTTTGGGTTCCCAGTGTGCCTAGGAGGCCAAACTAAAGTGGTCATTGGTGTTGGTGTAGAATGTAAATCACCAGTAAAAAGCCTCGCCTGGGTTGTAGTTGCGTTCAGTGTGGCTCAGAGCTGCCATCCATCCGATCACATGTTACAGGGCGCTGTGCGTACCTGCGCAATTTCCTTCCTGTGTGAGTGTGTGTTAGTGTGTGTGTTTGTGAGTGTGTCTTGGTACAGGGTTTAGACAGGCTGAAAAGCATTAAAGCTAATCTACATTTGCCACTCCATGTATTCATTTAGCAGACGCTTTTATCCAAAGCGACTTCCAAGAGAGAGCTTTACAAAAGAGCATCGGTCACTGAGCATAACAACGTGATAGACCCCAAACATAGCAGGTTTATAGATTATGAAACCTGCAATCGAGTGAAACCAAACAAGTGCCAAAGGGAAGAGCAAGAGCATTCAGCGAAACAGGGAGTCAGATGGCTCAGCGGGTTAAGGCGTTGGGCTCATGATCGGAAGGGTGTGAGTTCGATTCCCGGCTGTGGCTACGTGATGCTGTGTCCTTGGGAAAGGCACTTCACCCTACTTGCCTCAGGGAGAATGTCCCTGTACTTTAAGTCGCTTTGGATAAAAGGGTCTGCAAAATGAATACTGTATTTTTCGGACTACAAATCGCTCCGGATTATAAATCGCACCAGCCAAAAAATGCATAATAAAGAAGGAAAATACATATATAAATTGCACTGGAGTAAGTCAAATTTTGGTGAAATGATGTAATAATTATGTGAAATGATATAATAGTGTGTTAATAATTAAATCTTAATCATGTTAATGATATGAAATGATATAATAATGTGTTAATAATTTCACACATAAAACCTCCAGAGTATAAATCGCACCACCGGCCAAACTATGGGAAAAAAACTGCGATTTATAATCCGAAAAATACGGTAAATGCAAACGATCTAAAGTTGGTCCTTAGGAAAGGTGATGGTGAACGTGCGTTACGCTAACAGCTCTTTTGAGGTTCTCCCCTCAGGCAGGAGATTCAGAGTTCCTTGTTTTAAGTTCAATAGGACAAAGAACTATTTTGTACCAAGTGCAATCAGGTTACTAAATTTGCACAATTCTTGCAAGTTTTTGATGAGTTTTAGTGTAACAGTGTTTTTAACTAGTCTGTGTTATGTGTATGTGCCTTTTAACTGTTGTGCTATCTGTATGTTTTTTACCTGCTGCAAGACAAGTTTCCTCCTTGGGGGACAATACACTTGAACTGAACAGCTCTTCCCCTGTTTTAAGGTGGAGAGCTTCATTTCCTTCAAATTGGAGGTGTGTGTGACGATATAGATGACGGCGACATTTTCGTCGACGGTCCCCTTTCTAAAGGGGTGGAACAGCTTTTGGAGGGGACCAAGCCCTCCTCCAATCCCTCAAGTCCAGGGATCACAGGTAGGCGGGACTTGGGAGCTGCCGTCCAATCACCACCTCTCTACACCTCCTATTAGCTTTCATAGCTTCATACATCTGCTGTTCACCTCTTCTTCAAAAAAAGCCTCTCTTGAACTGATGTCCAGTACACTCACATTATGTGATTAGAAGTCGAGATGGGAGCTAACTGCAGTCACTTTTCTTTTTGTGTCCCATGCTGGTATATCATGTATTTATAATGTTTTTTCAGTTTCAGACTTGGTAATATGTGATATGGTGGTACCCATTCGGTAGAAAGTTTGTTCCAGTTCAAGATATTAGACACGGCAAGAAGCACAGTTTGGTAGCATCAAGGTGGAGGTACTGAATATGCCTCCTTTCCTTCTCCACCCTCTCCCTCCCCTCCCCTCCTCTTCACCCTCTCCCTCCTCCTCTCCACCCTTTCCTTCCTCTCCACCCTCCTCCTCTCCACCCTCCTCTACCCTCCTCTCCACCCTCCTCTACCCTCCTCTCCACCCTCCTCTCCACCCTCTCCCTCCTCCTCTCCACCCTCCCCCTCCTCCTCTCCACCCTCCTCCTCTCCACCCTCCCCCTCCTCCTCTCCACCCTCCCCCTCCTCCTCCCCACCCTCTCCCTCCTCCTCCTCCCCCCAGGAGTTGACCTCCTGGTGGACCAAGCGTTGGCCCCGGAGAGTCTGACGTCGCTGGTGGAGCTGACGCGCTTCGAGACGCTGACGCCGCGCTTCTCGGCCACGGTGCCGCCGTGCTGGGTGGAGGTGCAGCAGGAGCAGCAGCAGAGGCGCCACCCGCAGCACCTGCACCAGCAGCACCACGGCGACGCCGCCCAGCACACCCGCACCTGGAAGCTGCAGACCGACAGGTGAGGGGAGGAGGGAGGGGGAGGAGGGAGAGGGGGGAGATGAGGAGAGGGAGAGGAGGAGGGAGAGGGGGAGATGAGGAGGGGGAGGGTGGAGAGGAGGAGGGTGGAGAGGAGGAGGGTGAGGGCTGGAGATGAGGAGGGGCAGAATCCTGGGTTAGATACGAGCCAATCCCAGAACCCGACGTAAGCAGTGTTTTGTAATGGAGACGGTTCATCATAGCCCCATCAGACCCGGGGGTAATCCTAAAGGATACCAGAGATGGATGCCAACCTGTTCCTGCACGGAAAGTTCTAGAATTCCACTGTTGCGGCCGGTAACACACCTGTCTCTCCCCCCCCCCCCTCTTTTGTGGCTGCAGCTCCAGCTGGGACGAGCATGTTTTCGAGCTGGTGCTCCCCAAGGCCTGCATGGTGGGCCACGTGGACTTCAAGTTCGTCATGAATGCCAACATCACCAACATTCCTCAGATCCAGGTCACCCTGCTCAAGAACAAGGCCCCAGGGCTGGGCAAGGTCAACGGTGAGGATGTTTAGACATTTACATTTGACGTGTATTCATTTAGCAAGAAGCTTTTATCCAAAGCGACTTCCAAGAGGGAGCGTTCCAAAAGAGCACCCGCTACTTCACGGATTTGCCTCGTGCATTGTGTTCTGCATTCTGATTGCCTAAACAGTCTCTCCAACACAAACCTGTGCATCAATAAAGTTGCGGTTTACAGTATACAGTACTTTTATTTGTTAAACCAATGCTTGAGCCTGTAAAAAGGGTTTGTTCTTTGGTTTTAATATATAAAAGAGAGTATTTAATTGTATAATAATAATAAAACATAAAATAAACTGTTTCTACTTCACAGATTTTTCTTATCACGGGTTCTTTTTGGAACGTAACCCCCGTGAAAAATGAGGGTTCACTGTAGTCTACCTATGTGACGCGAACAACAAAGCAAAGGATGTTGCGAGCTTGAACACACAAACACACGCACACACACATGAAAGTGGAGTGTTTCACCAGCAGTGTTGTGTCCCCCCCCCGCCCCCTCTTGTGCGCAGAGACAGCCGTTGACAGACAGATCTCCTTCCCCCTGTCCCACGTCCACCACGCCAACGGCGAGAGGAACGGCCAGCCCCTCTTGCACGACTTTGCTGAGGACATCCAGTTCATGGACATCGAGGAGACCCCAGGTAAGGGCTCACAGCCTGGCTTCTGTGGAAACGACACGACTAGGGAGCTTGGTGGGGCTGTAGGGGTGGTTCAAGGTGGGTTCAGTGTGGTTCCAGGTGGGTTCAGGGTGGTGTAAGGTGGTTCAGGGTGGTTTAAGGTGGTTTAGGGTGGTTTAAGGTGGTTCAGGGTGGTTTAAGGTGGTTTCGGTTGGTTCAGGGTGGTTTGAGGTGGTTTCGGTTGGTTCAGGGTGGTTCAGGGTGCCAGGTGATTGAAGAAGAGAGGCTCACAGCTGATCATATCCCTCCCCCTCCTGAACTCCCACTGGATTGGGATCCATTAGTGGCAGATTGGGTTGCCAGGTTTCGAATGTGAAAACCCTTGCTGCTAAGGACCCAAGGTACTTCGCTCCCTGTCCCTAATCCGTCCTCTCGTCCGCAGGGTCCAGGCTGTGCAGCTTTCTAGAGGACCATAAGGAGGACATCCTGTGTGGGCCTGTGTGGTTGGCCAGTGGGCTCGACCTATCAGGGCACGCGGGCATGCTTAGCCTCACCAGCCCCAAACTGGTCAAAGGTAACCATGGACACAAAAGAAATACCATCAAGTCCATCACGTTATCTGTGCCTCCATGTTTGTTCACAGCTACAACCCTGGTATAGTTCTAAAGCCCTCTGCTGATGTATCTCTCTCTCTTTCTTTCTCTCACTCCCCCTCTTTCTCTTTCTCTCTCCCTCTCTCTCTCTGTTCCTCTCTCTCTCTCTCCCCCTCTCTCTTCCCTCTATCTCTCTCTTTCTCTCTCTCACTCTCCCTCACCCTACCTCTTCCTCTCTCTCTTTCGCCCTCCCTCTCTCTCTCCGCCTCCTCCTCCCTACCTCCAGGCATGGCAGGGGGGAAGTACCGCTCCTTCCTGGTCCACATCAAGACCGTGAGCGATAAGGGCATGGAGGACGGCCCTCGGCCCGTGGTGCGCATGCCCGCTGCCAAGCCCCAGAGCAGCAAGGCCCACTCCCTGTCCACCCTGCTGCAGAGAGCTCAGGCCTCCAAGGTACGAAAAGACACAGGAAACATCATCTTTTAGTTTTTCTGTGTCATTTCTGTGAGCTTTTTCCTTTGTCTCCACCCTCTGGGGGAACAGTGCTACTGTCACGACTGTGTAGGAACATTTTGTGAAAGCGCACATTTAGCTTTCAAAAATGATATATCTCAAACATTAGAATACAACTTAACCTATACCTCTAACTTGTTTACTAGCTGTGATTTTTTTTTTTCCTTCACCTATCCTTGTGAAATAGCAGCTAAGGACTGATGTTCTGTTTTTGTGTGTGTGTGTGTGTGTCTGTCTGTGTGTGTGTGCAGGAAAAGGCCTCTACTTCCAAAGCCGACCCGCCCACATCATCCAAGAAGCCGGACAACCTGCGAGGCTGCGACCTGCTGCAGGAGGTCTCCGTCACAATCAGAAGGTTCAAGAAGACCTCCATACCCAAAGAGAGGTGAGGCCTGGAGAATCACACACTGGGCTGGATACGTACATCTGCGTGAACAAAGTTCTTATCGATGATACAACCTGACACCTTTTTAGCCACTCTGCAGTTTTGGCTTAAAAGTATTAGAGTATTCTCTATGCTGATGAAATAAAAGCAGATGTTGAAATGTGTCCTACCAGCAGGCCTACCTGACCTCCCAGTCCTCTCTTTAATGGTGTCCTCTCCTCCTTTCCTGTCTCCTGTTTCCTCCCCTCCTCCTCTCTCCTCCTTTCCTGTCTCCTGTTTCCTCCCCTCCTCCTCTCTCCTCTCCTGTCTTCTGTTTACTTCCCTCATCTCTCCTCCTCTCCTCCTCTCTCCTCCCCTCTCCTCCTCTCCTGTTTCCTCTCCTCCTCTCTCCTCCCCTCCTCTCCTCTCCTGTCTCCTTTCTTCCCCTCCTCCTGTCCTGTATCCTCTCTCCTCTCCTCCGGTCTCCTTTCCTCCCCTCCTCCTCTCCTGTATCCTCTCTCCTCCGGTCTCCTTTCCTCCCCTCCTCCTCTCCTGTATCCTCTCTCCTCCTCTCCTCTCCTCCGGCCTCCTTTCCTCCCCATCTCCTCTCTCCTCTCTCCTCTCCTGCTCCCCAGAGTCCAGCGCTGTGCCATGCTGCAGTTCCTGGACTTCCATGAAAAGCTGCTGAGTGGCCTGTGTAAGCGGGCGGAGGAGGGGCCGGCCACAGAGCACGCACAGAGCCTCATCTTGGACATCCTGTGCTGGCTGGCCGGGGTCTACTCTAATGGACCCTGCAGGTGGGGCCAGGGAGGGAGCAGGGCAGGGAGGGAGCGGGGGGCAGGGAGGGAGCTGGGTGCAGGGAGGGAGGGAGCTGGGGGCAGGGAGGGAGAGGGCAGGCAGGAGGGGTGGAGGAGGAGGGAGGAGGGGCTCCCAGGTGCTTTTTTCACTCCCTAATGCTTGGAAGACGGCTGGAGCGTCTGTCACCGGGCCACGTCTAAGTGACTTCATTTGACTGAGAAACCATTCACTAACTAGGAGAACTCATTAAAGACATGTCACGGATTGGTTTCCATTAACAGTGGTTCTTCCTCCCGTCTTCACAGCCTGAGAGAAGGAAAAGACGGTTTGTTGACGAAAACCAGGAAGAGACTCCCAGATATCGTGCGAGTGTGCTTCTTCGAGGCTGGAAGGAGCATAGCCCACAAATGTGCCCGCTTTCTTGCACTTTGCATCAGGTAAATAACTCCACAACCATTACATTTACGTGGATTCATTTAGCAGACGCTTTTATCCAAAGCGACTTGCAAGAGAGAGCTTTACAAGAGAGCATCGGTCACTGATCATAGCAACGTGATAGTCCCCAAACATAGCAGGCTTATAGATTATGAAACGTACTTTGTGAGAACTAATAAGTGCCAAGGGAAGAGCTATAAGAGCATTCAGCAAGTCTACCTGTGGCGCCAGTAATAACGACACAACATAGCGAGTTTTTGAACAACAGCTACAACAAGTGATATTTCTGAGTGCCATAATAATTCTACTGTTTCTAAGTGCCATTAACTTCTCGGAATAAGTGGGTTTTGAGCCAACCATAAACATCTCAACCGTTGTCATTGTTATTAGCGTGACTGAACGTTGGCTTGACCAATGTAACTGCTTTCCGCCCCTGCAGCAATGGGAAGGGAGACCCCGGACAGCAGGGTTTTGGTGTGGGTCTGCTGAAGGCTCTGCTGGACAATATGCCTTACTTGCCTGCAGCAGCGACAGGGGGTGAGTAACGGGGTTACTGCGAACCCATTGGAGCTTTCAGCAGGCAGCTCTGTGTGTGGAGCAGCAGATTGGAAAAGAGGCGATGTGGCACTCTGAACAAGCCATATGGACCCAACTCTCTCTCTTTGTCTCTCTTTTATTAGTATGCCACATAAGTTCTATGTTTGCTCATTTTTCTTGCATAGCGAATAAACCCCATTCTGATTCTCTCTCGCTCTTTCTCTCTCTCTCTGTGTTTCTCTCTCTCTCTGTCTCTCTCTGTCTCTCTCTGTCTCTCTGTCTTTGTCTCTCTGTCTCTGTCTCTCTCTCTCTCTCTCTGTCTCTCTCTGTCTCTCTGTCTCTCTGTCTCTCTCTCTCTCTCTCTGTCTCTCTCTCTCTGTCTCTCTCTGTCTCTCTCTCTGTCTCTCTCTCTCTCTCTCTCTGTCTCTCTCTCTCCCCCCCTCAGGGTCAGTGTTTTGGTACTTTGTGCTGCTGAACTACGTGAAGGATGAGGACCTGGCCGGCTGCAGCACGGCCTGCGCCTCCCTCCTCACCGCCGTCTCCCGGCAACTTCAGGACCGCCTCACCCCCCTGGAGGCCCTGCTGCAGACCAGGTGGGGCTCCAGGGCCAAACATTTGGCTTCACCTATTCTAGAAAAGAATCGTTTCCAAAACTAGTTGCGAGCATTCTAGTTTGACTTTCACTCTTTGGAAACAACCTTTGTAGTTCCAGATCTTAGTTCATCTACATCTTATAGTTTTTCCCTTGGCACTTATTGGTTCTCATGATGTATGATTCACGATCTAAAAAACCGACTGTGTTCGGGGTCTATCACGTTGCTATGCTCAATGACTGATGCTCTTTGTGAAGTTATTCCGTATTTTGTAGTGAAATAATGGCGATCTCTTATTGTGGAGAAACCTCCCCCTGTTGGTTAAGTGGGGCGGATGCTTTAACCTGCCGGATCTGCTTCATGTAAAAACCTGTTTTTGTTTTAACCGGGGAAGCTGAACTGTTGTTTACCTAGCAAGTAGCGTGTGGAAAACTTGAATACTGAAAAGAATAAACACCGTTAAAAGTATTACCAAGCTTGAATAAGACACTGTTTCACCGGTTGAGAACACCCTTTACGGTGGGAGTTACAAAGTTAGGAATTAGCGTGTAAAACCGTACACTCTTTGTAAAAGCTCTCTCTTGTAGTCGCTTTGGATAAAAGCGTCTGCTAAATGAATAAATGTAAAATGTAAATGTAATCTTGGAAAAACGGCATGACGTAGATACAAAAATTTAAAAAATCATTTTAGCAGACACTCTTATCCAAAGTGACTTACGGCAAGTACAGGGACATTCTCCCTGAGGGCAAGTAGAGTGAAGTGCCTTGCCCGAGGACACAACATCCCATAGCCAGGGAATCGAACTCCGCTCATGAGGCCAACGCCTTAACCCGCTGAGCCACCTGACATCAGAGAGAGCCAAGCTTTCAGCTGAGCCGACCGTGTGTTTGTGTTCTCCAGATACGGCCTGTACAGTTCGCCCTTTGACCCTGTGCTGTTTGACCTGGAGGTCAGCGGCTCCTCCTGCAAGAACGCCTTCAACAGCAGCATCGGGGTCCAGTCCGACGAGATCGACCTGTCCGACATCCTCTCAGGTGCCTGCACAACACCCCCACCCTCTCCTCCCTGTCCTCTCCCCCTCCTTCCAGAAATGAGAAGTGTCCCTTATCCTACTGCGTCCCTGAATGCTAGTTTTTCCAGTATTTAAACCATCCAAACTTGGTCGTCACCTTAGTTAAATATGTCTGTGCTGAAGTCCCCAAAAAAAACAAGCAAATTTGAAACAACAACATTGGAACAATCTTCTTGTTTGGAACAAAACTTGAGATGGTCTTCAACTCTCAGTTGTGAGTCTGTGACCAACAATTTGTGTGTGTCTGTGTGTGTGTGTGTCTGTCTGTGTGTGTGTGTCTGTCTGTGTGTGTGTCTGTGTGTGTGTCTGTCTGTGTCTCTGTGTGTGTCTGTCTGTGTGTCTGTCTGTGTGTCTGTCTGTGTGTCTGTCTGTGTGTCTGTCTGTGTGTCTGTCTGGGTGTCTGTCTGGGTGTCTGTCTGGGTGTCTGTCTGGGTGTCTGTCTGGGTGTCTGTCTGGGTGTCTGTCTGGGTGTCTGTCTGGGTGTCTGTCTGGGTGTCTGTCTGGGTGTCTGTCTGGGTGTCTGTCTGGGTGTCTGTCTGGGTCTCTGTGTGGTTGTCTCTCTCTCTGTGTGTGTGTGTGTATGTGTGTGTGTCTCTCTCTCTGTGTGTGTGTGTGTGTGTGTGTCTCAGGGAACGGGAAGGTGAGCAGCTGTGCTGCAGCAGAGGGCAGCTTCACAGCCCTCACAGGTCTGCTGGAGGTGGAGCCTCTGCACTTCAGCTGCATCTCCACCAGCGACGGCACCAGGGTGGAGAGGGACGACGCCAGCATGTTCACCGGTACGCCTCCCCTTCCCCCCTCTCCTCCCCTTCCCCCCTTCCCTCTCTCGTCTTCACTTACCCCCTCCCCTGACCCCCTCTCCTCCCCTTCCCCCCCTTCCCTCTCTCCTCTTCACTTACCCCCTCCCCTGACCCCCTCTCCTCCTCTTACCCCCTTTCCTCTCTCCCCTGACCCCCTCTCCTCCCCTTACCCCCTTCCTTCTTTTCACATCCCCCCTCCCATTACCCCTTTCCCTCTTTCCGATTCCCTCTCTCGTTACCCTGTACTTGTACCCGTGTAATGACAATAAAGTTGAATCTAATCTAATCCATTTACCCCCCTCTCCCCTTTCCTCTCTCCACTCACCCCCTCCATCCCTCTTTCCCGCCCCCTTCCCTCCCCCTCCAACCCTCACCTCCTCACATGTCCCTCCCCCTCTGACAGTGAGCACGTTCGGGGTGACCCCGGCAGTGGGAGGCCTCTCTGCGGGCACGGTGGGCGAGGCGTCCACAGCTCTGAGCTCTGCGGCCCAGGTGGCTCTGCAGTCGCTGTCCCACGCCATGGTGTCTGCAGAGCAGCAACTGCAGGTGCTGCAGGAGAAACAGCAGCAGCTGCTCAAGCTGCAACAGCAGGTCAGGGACTCCAGCACCTGCACACACACACACACACACACACACACACACAGAGGAACAGTACGAACACACACAGCGGAACACTACACACGCACACACACAACCGAACAGCGCACGCACACACACACACACACACACCAAAACCACACACACACACACACACACATACACACACATCCTTCCTGACCCCCAGTACACAGCGCACATTTTCACTCACTCACACACACACCCTTCCTGACCCCGGGACACCACACATGTATACACACTAGGGCTGTCAAAACTGCTAAAAAATGACGTTCGAATATTCAAATATTCCCCACACATGTATTCGAATATATTCGAGTTTCCCGGTTGCGCATTAGGTACGTCAATAACAGGACAAATTAATACAACGAGACATAACTACTTGCATGGGTAATATATTTAAGTTAATTTAACAACATATTACCTACACAAAAATAAGTAGATGAACTAATGGCCAAGACCGCAGACCTTGGCCTTTCGCTCGCACACACGCACTTTTTCTTTCTCACCCGCACTGTCGCGCTCTGCGCATAGCGGTTTAAATGAACGACAACAATAAAAAAATGCTGATTTTTGATTACAAGTTTTGTGCAAGAAATTTAAGGTCGCGATTCTTGTCCCAAATACAAACAGTCTTGCCTGCTGCCGCAATTTTTAATTTTTTTTATTATATATTTTTTTTACATTCGAATATACATTTTCATATTTGAAATTCTTTTTTTAAACACTATTCGAATATAGAATATTCGTTGACAGCCCTAATACACACACAAACTTCATGACCCTAACACACAGCAGACACTGTGTAGTTAATGAAATAAGCGAAACGCAACTCTATTTCAATTCTATGATCTCATCTAACAGACGTTTGTATGTAGCTCCAGAATGAGCTTCCAGGCCTGGTCCCGCTAGCTTTAGCGTGCTCCGGGTGCGCCGGGGCTAGCAGGGTAGTAATCCTCTGATGTGTTGGGAACAGAAGGCCAAGCTGGAGGCAAAGCTGCACCAGACCACCTCAGCCGCCGCGGCCGCCGCCTCCGGCGTGGGCCCCATCCACAACTCCGTGCCTTCCAACCCCTCGTCCGCCCCCGGCTTCTTCATCCACCCCTCCGACGTCATCCCGCCCACGCCCAAGACCACGCCCCTCTTCATGACCCCGCCCCTCACCCCGCCCAACGAGGCGGTGTCGGCGGCGTTCAGCGCCGAGCTGGCCCACCTGTTCCCCGGGTCCATGATCGACCCTCCGCCCGTCAACCTGGCCGCGCACAAGAACAGCCAGAAAGCCAAGCCGGTGAGTCTGGTTTAGTCTAATGCATGGGGTGTCTAATCCTGGTCCTCATGGCCTGCTGTCCTGACTGTTTTAGATGTTTCCCTGCTCCAGCACACCTGATTCTAATGAACGGTCATTATGAGGCTTCCACAGAGCTTGATAACGACCCTTCATTAGAATCAGGTGTGCTGGAGCAGGGAAACATCTAAAACCTTCAGGACAGCGGCCCTCGAGGACCAGGATTGGACACCCCTGGTCTAATGAGCAGTTTACAACACATACAACGTTGTGGTAGTATTCTCCGTCAGTGGTCCCCAACCCTGGTCCTCAGGACCCACTGTCTTGCATGTTCTAGATGTTTACCTCCTTCCCACACACCTGAATCTAATGCATGTTCGTTACCAGGATTCTTCAGAGCTTCATTTGAATCAGGTGTGTTGGAGCAGGGAAACATCTAAAACATGCAGGACAATGGGCCCTGAGGACCAGGGTTTGGGGGCCACTGGTCTACGTAATAATACTGATCATGTGATACAGTACAGTATGGATTGAGCCAAATCGCCTTTGTCATGTGTTATACAGGCAGCGGCTAACCGTCTCTTGTTGTTTTACCCAGAACTCCATGGGCAGCGGTCTGGCGTTGGCCATCTCCCAGGCCTCACACTTCCTCCAGCCCCCCCCACACCAGTCCATCATCATCGAACGCATGCACTCTGGTAAGAGCCAGCTGCCTTCCTATCAATCAATCAATCAATTTATTATTGAAAGTGCAAAATCACCATGGTACATGGTCTCAATACACTTCACAATAAAATCAAGTACAAAAAACAAAACAAAATGACATACAGTAAAACAATATTAAAACCCCACAGTAAAATGATAAAACGGTTAAGAATTATTTTAAACCAAAATGTTGACTAAAAAGGTAAGTTTTAAGACGGGACTTAAAAATATCAATGGATGCATCTTATTTTATAACTAGTGGTAGGCCATTCCATAAAAAAGGAGCACAGTAGGTGAAGGCCCTGCCACCAGCTGACTTTTTGTTGATTGGTGGGATGACAAGGAGGTTAGAGCTAAGAGGACGTAGCGGAATGTAGGGAGAAAGTAGATCCGTTAAATAAGATGGTGCAAGTCAATTTAATGCCTTAATGCCTATCTCCTCACACTTCCTGATCCAAAACCAAGAGAGAGCTTTACAAAAGAGCGTCGGTCACTGAGCATAGCAACGTGATAGACCCCAAACATAGCGGGCATGTGGATTACAAAACATACATCATGGGAACAATAAGTGCCAAGGGAAGAGCTATACGTTTTAAGGTGAGCCTCCGCCGGACAGTAGGCTACCTGTGGCGCCAGTAATAAAGCAACAAAAACACAACAATAGCAAGATTCTGAACAACAACAAGTGATATTTGTGAGTGCCATACTATTTGTAATGTTTATAATTGCCTGCGGCCAGCCTGACAAAGTATGTTTATCGGCGCCAAATAACCAGGTACTGATGAGTTGTATGGGTGTGTCTTATTAAGTATTAAAGTTTAGGTGTGGAACAAATATGTGCGTGACATGAAACTATGCTAGTGCTCCTGTGTACTGTGTTCAAAGACCACTTATACTCATAAAACTCAGAATTCAGATTCAGAATACTTTATTAATCCCCTTGGGGAAACTCTTTGGCAGGACAGTGCCCACCGAGGCAACACGACAAAGTACATTTATCGGCGCGCAAGCCTTCTGAAATTGGGAAAACGCAAATAGATTTTCGAGGAGAAAAAAAGGATACAAGCCAGAGCCTGTACCCAAAAAAAACACTATAAACACTGTCCTTTCTAACACACACACACACATTCACACACGCAACCAGGTACCCCCCCCCGGTACGGACTGATTTAACACGCCTCTCCCCGTTCGCCCCAGGAGCACGTCGGTTTGTGACCCTGGACTTTGGCCGCCCCGTTCTGCTGACGGACGCCCTGATCCCCACCTGCGGAGACCTGGCCTCCCTGTCCATCGACATCTGGACGCTGGGCGAGGAGGTGGACGGCCGCAGGCTGGTGGTGGCCACCGACATCAGCACGCACTCCCTCATCCTGCACGACCTGCTGCCGCCCCCTGTCTGCAGGTTCATGAAGGTGTGTGGCAGCGAGGCTGGCTCCGCCCCTGTCGTCGTCCCCCTTCCCCCCCTAAAATCCATTCTTTTATTTCTTAAAAAAAATCTATAAAGAAATATATTACAAAATATTAAGTGAAATGCATATATATTTAATTTATATATATATATATTATGATATAAAAATTATTATAATACATTTTTTACACAGTGTCTCATCTGAATAAGAGAGACTATGTAAAGTAAATGTATTTATTTTGCCTTGTAGAGAGAAGGCAGTTGTTTTCATTTCTAAGGTTAGAGCAGTAAGCAGGTCTTTTTAAAAAGAGGCGGGTCACATCCCGACAGCTGCCCCACACCGCTAACCAATCACCTCACCCGCTCCCCACCAGATCACTGTGATTGGACGCTACGGCAGCACCAACGCCCGGGCCAAGATCCCGCTGGGCTTCTACTACGGCCACACCTACATCCTGCCCTGGGAGAGCGAGCTGAAGCTGATGCACGACCCCCTGAGGGGGGAGAGTGACGCCGCCAGCCAGCCTGATGTGGACCAGCACCTGGCCATGATGGTGGCCCTGCAGGAGGACATCCAGTGCAGGTACCACCCCACTAATTTGTACATTATATCTGTATATATATATCTGTGTGTTTGTATTTAGTTTTATTTATTGATATTGATGTTTGTTGTTGATGCGTCCTTTTATCCAATTTGTGTACGGTGTCCTTGAGTGTCGTGAAAGGCGCCTTCCAAATAAAATTAATGATGATTATTATATTTGTACTTACAAATCACTTTTAATACCCTGTACATACTCTGTATATTCTGCTACCGGTTTTGGTACTTCTGGTTGGATGCTAACTTCATTTCGTTACCCTGTACTTGTATTTGTGTAATGACATTAAAGTTGAATCTAATCTAACTTGGAGCTGAAGTTGCACCCCATCATCTCCCCCCCTCACCCTCTTCGCCTCCTCTCCCGCCCCCCTTCCCGCAGGTACAACCTGGCCTGCCACCGCCTGGAGACCCTCCTCCAGAACATCGACCTGCCCCCGCTCAACAGCGCCAACAACGCCCAGTACTTCCTGCGAAAGCCCGACAAGGCTGTGGAGGAGGACTCCCGGGTGTTCTCGGCCTACCAGGACTGCATCCAGCTGCAGCTGCAGCTCAACCTGGCGCACCACGCCGTCCAGAGGCTGCGCGTGTCCCTGGGGGCCGGCCGCATGCTGCTGCCGCAGCCCTACGACGCCCGCGAGCTTGTCCACAACTCGTCCACGGAGCAGCTGCGCACCATCATCCGCTACCTGCTGGACACGCTGCTCAGCCTCTTGCACTCGTCCAACGGTGAGGAGGAGGGAGGAGGGAGGAGGAGGGGGCCGTCAGGTGGACGAACGGTTAGGGAATCGGGGCTGGTAATCTGAATGTTGCCGGTTGAAAATCCTGCCAGTTGCCAGGTTATGTTGTGTCCTTGGGCAACGCACCTCACCCTACTTGCCTCAGGGAGATTGTACCTGTACTTGCCGTAAGTCGCTTTGGATAAAAGCGTCTGCTGAACGACCGAATGCCGAACGTTTCGTCAGGTTTCAAATTCAAACCGACAACCTTGCCTTTTTCATCGGACTGACTTCAAACCCCCCCCCTCTTCCTCCCCCATCCCCTCCCCCCAGGCCACTCGGTCCCCTCGGTGCTCCAGAGCACGTTCCACGCCCAGGCCTGCGAGGAGCTCTTCAAGCACCTGTGCATCAGCGGCACCCCCAAGATCCGCCTCCACGCCGGCCTGCTGCTGGTGCAGCTGTGCGGGGCCGAGCGCTGGTGGGGCCAGTTCCTGTCCAACGTCCTGCAGGAGCTCTACAACTCCGAGCAGCTCCTCATCTTCCCTCAGGACAGGTGCGTCTGCCCCCCCCCCCCCCACCCCACCTACACAGTCACGGTCACAACCTTTTTTGTGTTGTTTCTGTACACGCAAAGGAAATCAACCAGTGTATAGCACAACGTGTCATTTTCATAACTTTTCTGTGAGAAATACTTCATTATAAGTACTTCAATACTTCAAAAGTCAGGGGTACTAATGCTTTTGGCCATGACTGTATATAGTAGGAAGGTTTAGTCAGTTTTGAACATCTACGCTGTGATCAGGTAGTGTGCTTTTGGTGTAGAGATTGACATGTTCTCTGTCTCTCTCTCTCTCTGTCCCTCTCTGTCTCTGTCAATCTCTCTCTGTCTCTCTCTGTCAATATCTCTCGCTCTGTCTCTGTCTCTCTCTCTCTGTCTCTCTCGCTCTCTCTGTCTCGCTGTCTGTCTGTCTCTCTCTCTCTCTCTATGTCTCTCTATGTCGCTCTCTCTGTCTCCAGGGTGTTCATGCTCCTGTCCTGTATTGGCCAGAGGTCCCTGAGTAACAGTGGGGTGCTGGAGGGCCTCCTCAACCTGCTGGACAGCCTGCTGTCCCCCCTGCAGCAGCCCCTGGTGGCCGCCCAGCGCAGGACCGAAGGTAGGGCAGGTCTGGAGAGGGGCTGGGGGGGGGGCGGGGGGAGCGGTCCCCCATGCCCAGACATACTGACCAGGGACAGAGTGTGTGTGTTCCTCAGGCACGGAACACGGAAGGTGGCGTGTTGTTTGGGTTCCACCGGCATGTGCTTCTATATTGACGTCTCTCTCTCTCCTCCTTTCTCTCTATGTCTCTCACTCTCTCTCTGTCTCTCACTCTTTCTCTCTCTCTCTCTCTCCCTCCCTCTCTTTCTCTCTCTCTCCCTCCCTCTCTTTCTCTCTCCCTCTCTTTCCCTCTCTCTCTCTGTCTCTCCCTCTCTTCTCCCTCTCTCTCTGTCTCTCTCTCTCTCTCCCCCCCTCCGTCTCTCTCCCCTCCCCCCTCAGGCGTGCTGGACATCCCCATGATCAGCTGGGTGGTGATGCTGGTGTCCCGGCTGCTGGACTACGTGGCCAGCGTGGAGGACGAGGCCTCGGCAGGGAAGAAGCACCTGGGGGGGAAGGACCGCGAGAGGAGCTTCACAGGTGAGAGAGGGCGGCCCCAGACCCGCTCCACCCTGCTGGGCAACACTGCCTCTGGCCTGGGGAGGGAGAGCCAGGTGCAGGGTCACTGAAGGACCACAGAGTAACAGCTGCAGACCAGGGCCAATAAACCCCCCCCCCCCCTTCAAGTGCTGATTAAGAACCTTGTTCGTTTTGGATTTAATTTTCCCGCGCAAATACATTTTACGTTTATTCATTAAGCAGATATTGCGCATCGTGTGCCAAGTATTACTGCCAAGGCACTAGTGATGTTACAAGGCACAGTTCACGCGCTCCACTTCGACCGAGACCGCGATAAACGCAGGAATATCGATCCGTACGGCCATCTCACCTATCCCCCCCCCCTTCTGGCTCGCAGGGAACCAGTGGAGTTTCATCAACAACAGCCTCCAGTCCCAGAGCTCCAGCAGGTCCACCAAGGGCAACAGCAGCCTGGACCGCCTGTACTCCCGCAAGATCCGCAAGCAGCTGGTGCACCACAAGCAGGTAACTGTGTCCCGTCCCAGCTCTCCCTTCAGACCAGCCAGGGACTGGAGCTGGGTTCGATCGTTTATTTGTAATCTTACATTTACATCTATTCATTTATCCAGAGCGACTTACAAGAGAGAGCTTTACAAAAGAGCATCGGTCACTGAGCATAGCAACGTGATAGACCCCGAACATAGCGGGTTTATAGATTATGAAACGTGAGAAACCGATAAGTTATTAGAGCTTTTTATTATTATTGTTTTCTATTCACGAAGGTTGGTCAAGTGGGTAGTCAGCATATTCGGTCAGCCGCTACAGTCTTGCTAAACGACGAGTCGATGAAGCCGGTTATCTTTGTCTTATGGCGCTTTTCCACCGCATGGTATCAGCTCGACTCGACTCGCTTTATTGGCGTTTCCACCGCAATTTCATGGTACCTGGTACCTGGTAGCGGGTACTTTTTTAGTACCACCTCGCTCTAGGGACCAAGCGTGCTGAGTCGAGCTAAAAGGTGACGTCGGAAGACGGCCGGCCACTGATTGGCCAGAGAGTGTGACGAAGTCACGAGAGCGACATAAAGCATAGTTCGTCAACATGCCAGCTAAAATTAATAATAGGTCTTCGCCGTGGTCCACTTCTGAGGTGCAGACGCTTCTGTGTCTTGTGGCCGAGGATAAAGTACAAAAAGAGCTGGACGGAGCCGCCCGCAATGAAAAGGTGTACAAGGAGGTCGCCAAGTTGATGGAAGAGCATGGTTACTTCAGGACGTACGCGCAGTGTCCTGAAAAGCCTTCCACCTTTTTGTAAATAGTTAATATTCCACCTTTTTGTTTGAAAGTTTGCTGTGCTGAACTGATTTTCTCTTTTGTTTGTTAATAAATTATAAGTGACTTATGTGATTGTTTCATTATTTTGTAATTCATCTGCCATTACACTGGCTCTAATATTATAATTACGGTTCAGAAAGGAACCAGCACCAAGTTATTATTTTTTTTTTAAAGGTGTTTAGTGCATTTTCCCCGTCAAATGTTTTTATCACACTACTAGATTATTCTTAAATATTTTAATCTTTTAGCATTTAATGCGTTGGTGTTATTTACGTCGCGTACATAAATACGTCACGGCCCTTTCGCCACCACCCGTGTTACTACCAAATCGAGTTGAGTCGAGTCGAGCTACATTTGCGGTGGAAAAGCGCCATTAGTTTCCTCCCACCTTTCCCTCACCAGCCTGCGCTGAAAATGTCTGTCTCGTCCCCTCGCAGAATCGCATTTTAGCACCCCCCCCCCCACTATTAACATCAAACTCCTAAAAACCTGAGTCATTTGTAAAATATTTTTATATTTTTTATTATTGGATGTTGTCCTACCTTTACGATGTCCCCGTGAAACGAGCCCAAGCACCCCCTTCCCCCCCCTCCCCCCCTGTGCGTGTATTTAATCCTCCCTCTTTTCATTGTAGCAGTTAAATCTATTGAAAGCCAAACAGAAAGCTCTGGTGGAGCAGATCGAGAAGGAGAAGACCCAGAGCAACAAGGGCTCGTCCTACAAGCTGCTGGTGGAGCAGGCCAAGCTGAAGCAGGCCACCTCCAAGGTGAGGACCCCCCCAGCCCCGGAGCTCAGCCACGCCAAGGCACGAAAAGACCCCTTCATTTGACTCTATATACAGTACATGTGTCAATATCAGGGGGTCGGCAACCCTGGTCCTAGGGAGCCGCTGTCCTGAAGATTTGAGATGTTTCCCTGCTTTAGCACTCCTGATTCTAATGGAGGGTAATTATGAGGCTTCCGCTTAGCTTGATAATGACCCTTCATTAGAATCTGGTGTGCTGGAGCAGGGAAATATCGCAAATCTTCAGGACAGTGGCTCCCTAGGACAGGGGTGGGCAGATCCATGCCCTGAGGGCCGCTGTCCTGAAGGTTTTAGATGTTTCCCTGCTCCAGCACACCTGATTCTAATGAAGGGTCGTTATATCAAGCTCTGTGGAAGCCTCATAATTACCCTCCATTAGAATCAGGTGTGCTAAAGCAAGGAAACATCTCAGATCTTCAGGACAGCGGCCCTCAGGGCATGGAAATGCCCACCCCTGCCCTAGGACCAGGGTTGCCGACCCCTGGTCTAAATGTTTTAGGATGTTATTATGATGTGTGTTCTTGGGAGTGATGCTCCTGGGTCTTCCAGGAGCAGCTTTCCCCAACGCCACAGATGAGATCCTGTCTGTAGGTGGTTTGGGAGGAAACAATCTAATCTAATATCTCTCCCCTCCACCCTAACCCTCCTGTCCCCTCCATCCTAACCCTCCTGTCCCCTCCACCCTAACCCTCCTGTCCCCTCCATCCTAACCCTCCTGTCCCCTCCACCCTAACCCTCTTCTCCCCTCCACCCTAACCCTCTTCTCCCCTCCACCCTAACCCTCTTCTCCCCTCCACCCTAACCCTCTTCTCCCCTCCACCCTAACCCTCTTCTCCCCTCCACCCTAACCCTCCTATTCCCTCCTCCCTAACCCTCCTGTTCCCTCCACCCTAACCCTCTTGTCTCCTCCACCCTAACTCTCCTGTCCCCTCCACCCTAACCCTCTTCTCCCCTCCACCCTAACCCTCCTGTTCCCTCCACCCTAACCCTCTTGTATCCTCCACCCTAACTCTCCTGTCCCCTCCACCCTAACCCTCTTCTCCCCTCCACCCTAACCCTCCTGTTCCCTCCACCCTAACCCTCTTGTCTCCTCCACCCTAACTCTCCTGTCCCCTCCACCCTAACTCTCCTGTCCCCTCCACCCTAACCTTCCTGTCCCCTCCACCCTCCACCCTCGCAGCACTTCAAGGACCTGATCCGTCTCCGGCGCACGGCCGAGTGGCCTCGCTCCACCCTGGACACGGAGGCCACGGCCGCCAAGGAGGCCCCTGAGGTGGAGCCCCTGCCCTTCACGCTGGCCCACGAGCGCTGCATCTCCGTGGTGCAGAAGCTGGCGCTCTTCCTGCTGTCCATGGACTTCACCTGCCACGCTGACCTGCTGCTGTTCGTCTGCAAGGTCAGCCTGCCCGCCTGCCTGCCCGCCTGCTTCCTCGCTTGACATCACCATTCAAAGGGGAAATGGGGCAAAATTGACTGCCATGTTAATTCCTGGACTGTATTGCTATGGCTCTGGCACTCAATTGTATGTGTGTGTGTCTCTGTGTGTGTTTGTGTGTATGTTTCTGTCTGTTTGTGTGTGTGTGTGTGTGTGTGTGTGCGTGTGTGTGGATGCATCTGTGTGTGTGTGTGTCTCTGTGTGTGTTTCTGTCTGTTTGTGTGTGTGTGTATGTCTGTGTGTGTGTTTGAATGCATCTCTGTGTGTCTCTGTGTGTGTGGATGTGTGTGTGTGTGTGTGTAAAGGTCTTGGCCAGGATAGCCAACGCCACGCGGCCCACCATCCACCTGTGCGAGGTGGTGTCTGAGCAGCAGCTGGAGCGCCTGCTGCTCCTGCTGGTGGGGACGGACTTCAACAGGGGGGACATCTCCTGGGGGGGGGCCTGGGCCCAGTACTCCCTCACCTGCATGCTGCAGGACATCCTGGCAGGTAGGGGGCGCTCTCACCCCAACACTCCACCATCAGACACACAAGCTGTCTATGAAGCCATGTGATGCAGTGGAGTTAGGGAGTCGGGTTCGGAATCAGAAGGTCCCCGGTTCAAACCCCGGCAGTGTCAACATGACGTTGTGTCCTTGGGCAAGGCACTTCACCCTACTTGCCTCAGGGGGGAATGTCCCTGTACTTGTGCTCTGGATAAGAGCATCTGCTATATGAATACTTGTAAATTGATTAATACCTAATGTCTGTATGTGTCTGTCTGTCTGTGTCTGTCTGTCTGTGTCTGTCTGTCTGTCTGTCTCTGTCTGTCTCTGTCTGTCTGTGTCTGTCTGTCTGTCTGTGTCTGTCTGTGTCTGTCTGTGTCTGTCTGTCTGTGTGTGTCTGTGTTCCTAGGGGAGCTGCTGTCTCCCGGCTCTCTGGAAGGGATGGACGAGGGGGCGGTGGGCGAGGAGGCGGGGGCCTCTTCCTCCTCGGCGGGGGCCGACTCGGACGACGCCATGCCCCAGCCCCAGCCCATCCCTCTGGTGGAGACCATGGACGAGGCCCTGGGCCCCGATATCATCGCAGGTACACCCGGGACCACCTCTGTTTTCCAAAGTGCGTTGGTAGGCCCTGCCCGTGACCCCCCACCCCACCACACACACACACACACACACTGTTTCTATCTTGGCTTCTTGAGGAAGACGACAGATGAACTTGTGTTTTAAATTGTTTTTTTCCTTTTTTCTCCCCTCCCTTTTTTCGTCGCATGTCGTTCTCTCTCCTGTGTTTTACGAGCCGTTTTGGACGAGTCACGCTGCCGATATTCTGTGTGTTTTCATGTCTTTCTAAAGAAGGAACGCTTCGCTAACCAGTTTAATTCTTATCCAGTTTTCTTTTTTTATTGCCTGTAAGAGGGTTGATTTTGTCGACTGATATCCGAGAGGGAGCTCAAACAATGAAGACATCTTGACGTGTAGAAACTTAGTGATCGAATAGAATGGAGTATAGACCTGTCCATGTGTGTGTGTGTGTGCGCGCATGTCTGTGTGTGTTTGTATGTCTGTGTGTGCGTATGTCTGTCTGTTTGTGTGTGTGTATGTCTGTTTGTGTGTATGTTTGTATGTCTGTGTGTGTGTATGTCTGTGTGTGTGTATGTCTGTGTGTGTGTATGTCTCCCTCTCTGTCTGTCTCTGTGTGTGTGTGTGTGTATATATATATATGTCTCTGAGTGTGTGTGTGTATGTCTCTGTGTGTGTGTGTTTGTGTGTATGGTGATCGTATAAGTTGGAGTATACAAACCTGGTGTTAGATAGAGGGAAGAAAATATCAGTCGTTCCTGACTAGCAAAAGCATAACGGTCCATTGTCTCATCTCCCTCTCGTAGTCGGAATAAAAAATGTTTTGGTCGGCCTTAACATTGCCTAGTAACTTCCTAAATGAGGCCGCTGTGAGTTTGCGTGAGTTTTAGTGTGCTTGCTTGGCAATATTAAAGCTGTTTTCATTATCCAAAGGTGCTCCACCTCTGTCATCTTTGGAAAAAGATAAAGACATAGACTTTGACTTGCTACAAGACCTCATGGATGTTGATATTGATCCTTTAGATATTGATTTGGAAAAAGATCCTCTCGCTGCCAAAGTGTTTAAGGTATGACCCAACTGCACGTCCTCACTTCTCACTCTGACCCTAACCCACTGCATGTCCTCACTGTTAACTCTGACCCTAACCCACTGCACCTCCCCACTCTGACCCTAACCCACTGCACCTCCCCACTCTGACCCTAACCCACTGCACCTCCCCACTCTGACCCTAACCCACTGCACCTCCCCACTCTGACCCTAACCCACTGCACCTCCCCACTCTGACCCTAACCCACTGCACCTCCCCACTCTGACCCTAACCCACTGCACCTCCCCACTCTGACCCTAACCCACTGCATGTCCTCACTGTTAACTCTGACCCTAACCCACTGCACCTCCCCACTCTGACCCTAACCCACTGCACCTCCCCACTCTGACCCTAACCCACTGCACCTCCTCACTCTGACCCTAACCCACTGCACCTCCCCACTCTGACCCTAACCCACTGCACCTCCCCACTCTGACCCTAACCCACTGCACCTCCTCACTCTGACCCTAACCCACTGCACCTCCTCACTGTTAACTCTGACCCTAACCCACTGCACCTCCCCACTCTGACCCTAACACACTGCACCTCCCCACTCTGACCCTAACCCACTGCACCTCCTCACTCTGACCCTAACCCACTGCACCTCCCCACTCTGACCCTAACCCACTGCACCTCCTCATTCTGACCCTAACCCACTGCACCTCCCCACTCTGACCCTAACCCACTGCACCTCCTCACTCTGACCCTAACCCACTGCATGTCCTCACTCTGACCCTAACCCACTGCACCTCCTCACTCTGACCCTAACCCACTGCACCTCCTCACTCTGACCCACTGCACCTCCTCACTCTGACCCTAACCCACTGCACCTCCCCACTCTGACCCTAATCCACTGCACCTCCTCACTGTTAACTCTGACCCTAACCCACTGCACCTCCTCACTCTGACCCCAACCCACTGCACCTCCTCACCCTTTACTCATACATCTGTCCTGTATGCCTTATCCTTCTCCTCTCTCTCTCTTTCATTTGTTCTCTCTTTCAATTGTTCTCTCTCTCGTTCTCGTTCTCCCGCTCCTCCCTGTGCTCAGGTCTCTGACATTCGTATTGAGTTGACCCTTGACCTCCCCGGTGACATCATCATTTGAAGACCTGCTTGAGCGAGCTCAGCTAGCGGGTCCAGTTCTGTAGCCAGAACACGGACAACCACGCTCTTGAGCAGCTGCCCATAAAAAGGCAGCGAGATTTGACATCCCAGAACAACCCCCCCCAACCACCACATCATAGAACTACTATGTTTCAGGCCTTGGCAGTTTGCCGTAAACTCAATCGAATGTCGAGAGCCAGCTCGCTTCTAGAACTCTCTTCACCCCTCTCTTGCATGTGAATGAGTCCGGTCATCTCGCGCACAGAGACAATACTGCATTAGCATGAGCGTGCTCCCCCTGGCAAAGGGGGGGGTCGCTGAATTTGCACGTACCTGGTGGTCGTTGTACCCGAGAGGAATGACTGCATTTGCGTTTTTCTCCCCGTTTTTCTCGACCTTCTCCCCCACCCCCCTTACAGCCTATTAGCAGCACCTGGTATGACTACTGGGGGGCTGACTACGGCACGTACGGGTACAACCCCTACATCGGCGGGGTGGGCATCCCCGTGTCCAAGCCGCCGGCCGCTGCGGAGAAGCCCGGCTCTCAGAGTCTCTCCGTGTCCGTGTCTCAAGGTGAGGAAAGACCCCTGCCGCCGCTGGTCTCCCCACCCAGCCCCTCCCAGAGGCTCCGGATGATGAGACTAAGAGCCATTGCTGTCAAACTCCAGTCTTCGAGGGCCGCTGTCCTGAAGGTTTTAGATGTTTCCCTCCTCCAGCACACCTCCGCAGAGCTTGATAACGGCCCTTCTTTAAACTCAGGTGTGCTGGAGCAGGGAAACATCCAACACTTTCAGGACAGTGGCCCTTGAGGACTGGAGTTTGACACCCCTGTTCTAGTGCTAGATATGATGATGTTGTAAGGATGTACCTGGAAATATTCTCATTACCCCCCCCCCCATCTGCCTCCTTCTCTTCTTCCCTCCCTGCCTCCCTCTCTCTCTTCCTCTCTCCCCCCTTCCCTCTCTCCCTGCCTCCCTCTTCCTCTCTCCTCCCTTCTTCCCCCTCTCTCTTCCTCTCCCTCAGCCTTGGACGCTCGTCTGGAGGTGGGTCTGGAACAGCAGGCTGAGCTCATGCTCAAGATGATGGCCACTCTGGAGGCCGACTCCATCTTACAGGCCCTCACGTCCAACTCGCCTGCAGGTACACGCATGTCCGGGCACCGTACTCTGTCTCCACCATGTCTCGGTAACAACCTAACCCCCCCCCCCCCCCCCCCCCCCCCCTCACAGTTTCCCAGGCCTCCAACGGAACAGATGACTCCTTGTTGCGGGGGCTCCACGGCTCCCCTCCAGCTAGCTGCCTGATGGTTCAGGTCTCCTCCATCCCCATGCTGAGTGCCTGCTTCAACAAGCTCTTCTCCATGCTGCAGGTGCATCACGTCCAGGTAAGACTGCCTCTCAGTCCAGCCTCAGTCCTGGCTCAGTCCTGCTTCAGTCCAGCCTCAGTCCTGGCTCAGTCCTGGTTCAGTCCAGGCTCAGACCAGCCTCACTGACTGTGGCTGTGGTTCTGATTGTGTTTCTCACTGTGTGGCTGTCTTTCTGTCCGTGGCTGTGTTTCTGACTTTGTGACTGTGGTTCTGACTGTTTCTGACTGTGACTGTGTTTCTGACTGTGGCTGTGTTTCTGACTGTTTCCGACTGTGTTCCTGCCTGTGTTTCTGGCTGTGTTTCTGGCTGTGTTTCTGACTGTTTCTGCCTGTGTTCCTGCCTGTGTTTCTGACTGTGTTTCTGGCCGTGTGGCTGTGCTGCAGTTGGAGTCCTTGCTGCAGCTGTGGCTCACCCTCAGCCTCAACTCGTGCTCCGGGGGCAGCGAGGAGAGCGGCTCCGACATCTTCCTGTTCAACGCCAGCAGAGTGCCCACCATTCCACTCAACCAAGGTGACCCCCGCCACCCCCTCCTCTTATCTGCCTGTGTTTCCTAAACCTTGAGGAGCGCGGCGCCTGGTGAAGGTGTCAGTTCAGAAAAGCTCAGGTTTGTTGAGTCTCTCTCTCTTTGGTTCTGTTCCTCCAGCCTCCATCAGCAGTTTCCTCACAGTGCTGGCTTGGTACCCCAACACCTCTCTGAGGACCTGGTGTCTGGTGCTGCACTCCCTCACCCTCATGACCAACATGCCTCCCTGCGGTAGGTCCACACTTCCCCAACTAGGGGCCACACCCACCGGGGCGATCGAGACCGGATTTCTCAAAATGGTTCCAACGTCTCGTAAACTGGGGAAAAACTTGCCAACGCCTGTTCAAATGTACAGTGAACCCTCGTTTTTCACGGGGGTTACGTTCCAAAAAGAGCCCGTGATAAGCGAAGTCCGTGAAGTAGAAACCTTTATTTTAAATACTATAAAATATTAAATATATTAGAACCAAAGAACAAACCCTTTTTACAGGCCCAAGCATCTGTTTAACAAATAAAAGTACTGTATACTGTTGGAGAGACTGTTTAGCCAATCAGAATGCAGAACACAATGCATGAGGCAAATCCGTGAAGTAGCGAAACCGTGAAAAGTGAACCGTGATATAGCGAGGGTTCGCTGCACTACACTTTCTTTGTTAGGCGTTAACAGCGTGTGTGGTGTGCGCGCGCTTAACCGCGCCCTTATGCTGTGCCCCCCCTCCCCCCCCCCCTCCCCTCCTCCCTCAGCCGCCGGCAGCGGCATGGCCTGCGCCCACGAGAGCACGGCACAGCAGATGGTGTCGGACCCCACGCTGGTGCACGTGCTGGTGCGCTTCCTGTCGGGCAGCAACCCCCACGGCACCAGCCAGCACAGCTCCCAGGTGGGGCCCACGGCCACCCAGGCCATGCAGGAGTTCCTCACCCGCCTCCAGGTGCACCTGTCCTCCACCTGCCCCCAGATGTTCAGCGAGTTCCTGCTCAAGCTCATGCACATCCTGTCCACTGAGAGGTACGGGCGAGCCGCCATCTTGTTTAGTTTTCTAGCAAATCTGTTTTCAGGAATTATGGGATTGGAATTATTGATGTTGCGTCCTTGGGCAAGGCACTTCCCCCCTGAGGCAGGGGCGAAGTGCCTTGCCCAAGGACGCAACATCAACCGCTGGAGTTTGAACCAGGAACCTTCTGGTTCCTAGTGCTCCTCCCTTACCGCTCAGCCACCTGGCTCCCCTCTCCTGACCTTCCCCTCCTCCCCTTCCTCCTCCTTTCTTCCAGGGGGCCGTTCCAGTCCGGTCAGGGTCCTCTGGACGCCCAGGTCAAGCTGCTGGAGTTCACCCTGGAGCAGAACTTCGAGGTGGTGTCGGTCAGCACCATCTCGTCCGTCATCGAGTCCATCACCTTCCTGGTGCATCACTACATCACCTGCTCCGACAAGGTGGTCTCCCGCAGCGGCTCCGACAGCACGGTGGGGGCCCGCGCCTGCTTCGGGGGCCTCTTCGCCAACATCATCCGCCCGGGCGACGCCAAAGCCGTGTGCGGCGAGACCACGAGGGACCAGCTGATGTTCGACCTGCTCAAGCTGGTCAACGCCCTGGTGCAGCTGCCCCTGTCGGGCGACCGCGAGTTCAGCGGGCGTCTCCCGCCGGCGGGCAGCGGGGCGGCCGACAGCAGCGTGTCGGACGAGGAGAAGGTGTGCGGCAGCAAGGAGGGGCCGGCCGGAGGGTCCGCGGCCAATCAGGGACCGGCGGCGGGCGTGGCGGACCTGGTGCTAGCCAATCAGCAGATCATGAGTCAGATCCTGTCTGCCCTGGGTCAGTGTAATAGCAGTGCCATGGCTATGATCATAGGTGGGTACTTAAAGGGATCCATTTTGTTTATCTCTCTCCCATGTAAGTGCATTTAGGTGGGCGCGTGCGACAAATCTAGCCTTTACACGTTTACATTTATTCATTTAGCAGACGCTTTTATCCAAAGCGACTTCCAAGAGAGAGCTTTACAAAAGAGCATCGGTCACTGAGCATAGCAACGTGATGGTCCCCAAACATTGCGAGTTGTCAGATTTACGAAACGTACATTGTGTGAGACCAAACAAGCGCCAAAGGGAGGAACCGCAAGAGCATTCAGTGAAACAAGTTACAATTACAAAGCCAGCATCTCAAACAAAAATGACTTCCGAAGACTGCATTGCTATACCGAACCCCCTCCCCCAACCGCCCCCTCACTCGCCCGATAACCTGCTCCCTCCCGTCTCCAGGCGCTAGCGGACTCCACCTCACCAAGCACGAGAACTTCCACGGCGGCCTGGACGCCATCTCGGTGGGGGACGGCCTCTTCACCATCCTCACCACCCTCAGCAAGAGGGCCACCTCCGTCCAAGTCATGCTGCAGCCCATCCTCACCTACATGGCCTGTGGCTACATGGGCAGACAGGTACTACTGCTGCCCGGTCAACACAGCTTCCTGTGGCTTAACTGCTGGAACACTGCTGGAGCTGTGGTTCTGCTGGTCCTAGTGGTCCCCAACCCTGGTCCTCAGGACCCACTGTCCTGCATGTTTTAGATGTTTCCCTACTCCACAAACCTGATTCTAATGAATGGGTCGTTCCCAGGATTCTTCAGAGCTAGATAAAGACCCATTACCGTATTTTTCGGACTATAGGGCGCACTTAAAAGCCTTAAATTCTCTCAAAAAACGACAGTGCGCCTTATAATCCGAAGCGTTTTACATATGGATTATTTCCGTTTTTTTACATTTCATTTAGCAGACGCTTTTATCCAAAGCGACTTGGTTTTGCTTACTGACCCCAGCATTACGGCTACCGTAGCCAGGTGCATCGCGGATTAATACATACTGTGCTTCACCATAATATTACAGTGTGTGTATAAGGATCCCAAAGTGGCACCTGTCAAAAGACACGTTTACGACGCGAATTTATCGGACTGTTTTTTTTTTTCCCGCTTAATGCGCCTTATAGTCCGGTGCGTTTTATATATGAAAAAATATCGAAAATAGACCATTAATTGACAGTGCGCCTTATAATCCAGTGCGCCCTATAGTGCAAAAAATACGGTTATTTGAATCAAGTGTGTTGGAGCAGGGAAACATCTAAAACATGTAAGACAGTGGGTCCTGAGGACCAGGGTTGGGGAACACTGATCTACTAGATCTTGAGCAGTGTTCAGCAGGGTCCAGTTTTAGGAGCTAGCTGATTGTCTACCAGACCTTGAGCAGTGTTCAGCAGGGTCCAGTGTTAGGAGCTAGCTGTCTGTCTACCAGACCTTGAGCAGTGTTCAGCAGGGTCCAGTGTTAGGAGCTAGCTGTCTGTCTACCAGACCTTGAGCAGTGTTCAGCAGGGTCCAGTGTTAGGAGCTAGCTGATTGTCTACCAGACCTTGAGCAGTGTTCAGCAGGGTCCAGTGTTAGGAGCTAGCTGTCTGTCTACCAGACCTTGAGCAGTGTTCAGCAGGGTCCAGTGTTAGGAGCTAGCTGATTGTCTACCAGACCTTGAGCAGTGTTCAGCAGGGTCCAGTGTTAGGAGCTAGCTGATTGTCTACCAGACCTTGAGCAGTGTTCAGCAGGGTCCAGTGTTAGGAGCTAGCTGATTGTCTACCAGACCTTGAGCAGTGTTCAGCAGGGTCCAGTGTTAGGAGCTAGCTGTCTGTCTACCAGACCTTGAGCAGTGTTCAGGGTCCAGTGTTAGGAGCTAGCTGATTGTCTACCAGACCTTGAGCAGTGTTCAGCAGGGTCCAGTGTTAGGAGCTAGCTGTCTGTCTACCAGACCTTAAGCAGTATTCAGCAGGGTCCAGTGTTAGGAGCTAACTGTCTGTCTACCAGACCTTGAGCAGTGTTCAGCAGGGTCCAGTGTTAGGAGCTAGCTGTCTGTCTACCAGACCTTGAGCAGTGTTCAGCAGGGTCCAGTGTTAGGAGCTAGCTGTCTGTCTACCAGACCTTGAGCAGTGTTCAGCAGGGTCCAGTGTTAGGAGCTAGCTGTCTGTCTACCAGACCTTGAGCAGTGTTCAGCAGGGTCCAGTGTTAGGAGCTAGCTGATTGTCTACCAGACCTTGAGCAGTGTTCAGCAGGGTCCAGTGTTAGGAGCTAGCTGTCTGTCTACCAGACCTTGAGCAGTGTTCAGCAGGGTCCAGTGTTAGGAGCTAGCTGATTGTCGCCTGTTCTCATCCAGGGCTCTCTGTCTACCTGCCAGCTGTCTGAGCCGCTGCTCTGGTTCATCCTCCGCGTCCTCGACACCAGCGAGGCTCTCAAGGCTTTCCATGACATGGGTAACGCACGCTTGCGCGCGCACACACACACACACACACACACACACACACTCTCATACACACAAACATTCACACTCACACACACACATTCATACACACGCGCACACACACACACCGTCACACACACACACACACTCTCACACACACAAACATTCATATATACACACACTCACACACACACAAACACACGCACGCACACACACTCTCACACACAAACATACACACACACATCTTTCATCTTCGATCAGGTTTCTTTTTATTTCTCCGTTAAATTGTGTGTGTGTGTGTGTGATTCCAGGTGGGGTGCAGCTCATCTGTAACAACATGGTGACCAGCACCAGGGCCATCGTCAACACGGCCCGCAGCATGGTGTCCACCATCATGAAGTTCCTGGACTCGGGGCCGGGGAAGGCAGCCGATGGCAGCCTCAAGGCCCGCGTTCTCGCCTCGGAACCAGACAACGCAGAGGGCCTCCACAACTTTGCTCCTTTAGGTGTGTCTGCTGCGCACAACACTGCCTCTCGCATCTAGAATATTCTGCAGGCATACAAATATGTATATTGTAATACTAAATGACTAATTGAAAGATTTTCTTCTGTGCTGTAGAGCATTGTGTTTGGGTAGTCCCTCTATATTTCTCGAACACTTTTGAAATTATTAAGATATTTACATTCATTCATTTAGCAGACGCTTTTCTCCAAAGCGACTTCCAAGAGAGAGCTTTACAAAAGAGCATCGGTCACTGAGCATAACAACGTGATAGACCACGAACATAGCAGGTTTATAGATTATGAAACATACATTGTGAGAAACCAATAAGTGCCAAGGGAAGAGCTATAAGAGCATTCAGCCAAACATGTTACAATATAAGGCAAGCATTTCTGACAGGCATTAGTGTACCTGTAGGAAAGCAAACAACAATAACAATGTACCTGATTGCGAGTACCAAACATTCAATGCAGATCGAATGTGTAATATACAGTATATACATGAACGTTTAATATCACATTTGTTCTTCCAACTTAGTTTTCTTCCTCCCCCATTTTAATCCTCCGTCCTGTTTGTCCCTCCCAAGGCACCATAACTTCCAGCAGCCCCACCGCCCAGCCTGCCGAGGTCCTGCTCCAGGCCACGCCCCCTCACCGGCGAGCGCGCTCAGCTGCCTGGTCCTACATCTTCCTTCCTGAGGAGGCGTGGTGTGACCTCACCATCCACCTCCCTGCTGCCGTGCTCCTGAAGGAGCTCCACATCCAGCCCCACCTGGCATCGCTCGCTAGTGAGTCCCTCCTGAGCAGCCCGCCTCCAGCTCCTCCTCTCTCTACTGTTCCCCTCTCTCTGCTGTTCTCTCTTTGCTGTTCTCCTCTACTGATCTCCTCTCTGTGCTGTTCTCTCTGTGCTGTTCTCTCTGTGCTGTTCTCCTCTGTGCTGTTCTCCTCTGTGCTGTTCTCTCTGTGCTGTTCTCCTCTGTGCTGTTCCCTCTGTGCTGTTCTCCTTTGTGCTGTTCTCCTCTTTGCTGTTCTCTCTGTGCTGTTCTCCTCTGTGCTGTTCTCCTCTGTGCTGTTCTCCTCTGTGCTGTTCTCCTCTGTGCTGTTCTCTCTGTGCTGTTCTCCTCTGTGCTGTTCTCTCTTCCCTGCTGTTCTCCTCTGTGTTGTTCTCCTCTGCTGTTCTCTCTCTGCTGTTCTCCTCAGTGTTTTCAACTCGCTCATTCCCAGATATGTCAGTGAGCTTATGTCCTTGAGGTGAAATAAGGGTACAACTTAGATTTATTCATTCGTCCTCCATCTTGTTTTTCTTCCCCTCCTCTCAATTATAAGAAAGTGCGCTGCTACTCCTTGTTCTACACTGTCACAACTCTTTTGGCCCAAATCTCATTTAAAATGTAAAAATAAATAAACAAAGATCACTCACCTCAGGAGGCATTATCAAACTGCTCAAATGCACAAGAGAAACGCACCAACTTGTAACTCAACTTCTTCTGCTAATTTTGTTTTTCCCTGCCTCCCTCTCCCCTCCTCCCCCCCTCCCCAGCCTGCCCGTCCTCCGTGTCGGTGGAGATCAGCGCCGACGGCGTCAACATGCTGCCGCTCTCCACGCCGGTCAACACCAGCGGCCTCACCTACATCAAGATCCAGCTGGTGAAGGCGGAGGTGGCGTCGGCCGTGTGCCTGCGTCTGCACCGCCCCCGGGACGCCAGCACGCTGGGCCTGTCCCAGATCAAGCTGCTGGGGCTCACCGCCTTCGGGAACACCTCCTCAGCCACGGTCAACAACCCCTTCCTGCCCTCCGAGGACCAGGTCTCCAAAACCAGGTAAAGGGGCACTCCCCTGTTCTGCTTTAGGGGGGGATAGAACTCCTTTTTGGTACTTTTCCTAATGCACAGGTGTCAAGATCCAGTCCTCGAGGGTCGCTCTCCTGAAGGTTCTAGATGTTTCCCTGCTCCAGCACACCTCCACAGAGCTTGATAACGACCCTTAATTAGAATCAGGTGTGCTGGAGCAGGGAAACGTGGCCCTCGAGGTCTGGAGTTTGACACCCCTGTCCTAATGCACCTCTGCATATAGTACCGTTTGCACTCTCTGTACATACAACACTGTAAATACTGTACAACTACTGCCAATACTGTAAAATTTTTTACAATACAGCTGTATATTTGTACTTCCAAATACATTTTAATAGTCGTTACCCCTGTACTTGTACGGATGTAATGACATTAAAGTTTAATCTAATGTATCTAATGCTTAACTCCTCTTCCCTCCCTCCCTCCCTCCCCCTCCCCCAGTATCGGCTGGCTCCGCCTCCTCCACCACTGCCTGACCCACGTCAGCGACCTGGAGGCCATGATGGCCAGCGCCGCCGCCCCCACCGCCAACCTGCTGCAGACCTGCGCCGCCCTGCTCATGTCGCCCTACTGCGGCATGCACTCGCCCAACATCGAGGCCGTGCTGGTGAAGATCGGCCTGCAGTCCACCCGCATCGGCCTCAAGCTCATCGACATCCTGCTGAGGAACTGCGCCGCCTCCGGGACCGACCCCACCAGTACGTACGCCTGCTGTCGCCCACCCTGCCTGCATGTTTGGGGGGGGGGAAAGTTACGTTCACTTAGTAGGGAGTCAGGTGGCTGAGTGGTTAGAGCGTTGAGTTAGTGATCGGAAGGTCGTTAGTTCGATTCCTGGTTAAGGCAACATTACGTTGTGTCCTTGGGCAAGGCACTTCACCTTACTTGCCTCAGGGGGGAATGTCCCTGTATGTGCTGTGAGTCGCTCTGGATAAGAGCGTCAGCTAAATGACTACATTTAATGTTGATTTATTAATTTTCATTTATCCAAAGCGACTTCCAAGACGGTGCTTTACAAAAAGAGCCTCGGTCACTGAGCATAGCAACGTGATAGACCCCAAACCTTGTGGGTTGTCAGATTATGAAACAAACATCGTGGGAAACCAAACATAGTGTTAAAAGGAAGAACCACAAGAGCGTTTAGTGATAGATTCATACTTTATTGATCCTGAGAGAAATTGTGCGACAGTCTGTTGCTTACATACACACTTCACCAAGATATAAAAGGTGTCCGTAAGTTAAAGAATGTTAACATTATTTATTTTAGACTATTCATATTCGTATACATTTATCAGACGCTGTATTTTGTGTGTTTGTAAAACACTCACAAGGGTCCATTGGTTCGTACATTAGTTCCGTAACATCACTGTGATGAGTTCGTTTGTTTGGGTAACGAGTCACGTAAGGAAAAGGATCCTCGTACGCCTCCTGGTTTTTGAGTTCGTTGCTCTGTCCTGGTTGTGTTCCTGGTTGCTCGGTGCTTGACTGGTCATGTCTGTCTCTGCTCCAGACCTAAACAGCCCTCTGCTGTTCGGACGACTGAACGGCCTCTCCTCGGACTCCACCATCGACATCCTGTACCAGCTGGGGACCACCCAGGACCCTGGGACCAAGGACAGGTACACCCCCCCCCCCTCTGTATCTCTCTCTCTCTCTCTCGCTTCTTCTCTCTTTCTCTCTCTCTCTCTCTCTCCATCTCTCGCTCCCTCTTTCTCACTCTCTCTCTCTTTCTCTCTCTCCATTTCTCTCTTCCTTTCTTTATCGCTCTCTTTCTCTCTCTCTTTCTTTCTCTCTCTTTCTTTCTCTCTCCTTCTCTCTGCTGGCCTGCTGCTTACAGCTAGGATCAATTCATACGAATGTAAATAACCTGTCTCAGGTTTTGCTTCGCCAGATGTAGAAAGACTATCCGTTTTTATCAACTCTCATTTTAATTTGTCCCCTTTCGGTGTTTTGGGAGATTATATGTACACTGAACCACTGATCTGTTGATACAGTTCAGTGTATTTGTTGGAGTGGTTAGTTTGTTTAACAGAGAGCATTCATGGCCACTAAAATATCTTTAATCACACACACACAGAGGTGATAACTCGGTTGTGTTCCCTCCAGGATCCAAGCCCTCCTCCAGTGGGTCCAGGACTCATCCAGAGTGGCGTCCCACAAGAGGTGCAGCCCCGTGGGCTACATGGGCCCCACCTCGTCCTCGTCCTCCTCGTCATCGCGGGAGTACGGCCTCCTCATGCCCTCTCCCTCCCACCTCCACTGCGTGGCGGCCATCTTGTGGCACAGCTACGAGCTCCCGGTGGATTACGACCTCCCGGTGCTGCTGAACAGAGAGCTCTTCGAGTGAGTGATAATAACAATACCTCATTTAGCAGACGCTTTTATCCAAAGCGACTTACAGCAAATACAGGGACAATCCACCTGAGACAAGTAGGGTGAAGTGCCTTGCCCAAGGACATAACGTCACATAGCCTCAGCCGGGATTCGAAGTCACAACCGGGCCGATGTCCTGAACGTTTTAGATGTTTCCCTTCTCCAGCACACCTGATTCAAATGAAGAGGTTGTTATCAAGCTCTGTGGAAGCCTCATAATGACCCTTCATTAGAATCAGGTGTGCTGGTGTGCTAAAACCTTCAGGACAGCGGCCCTCAAGGACCGGAATTGCCCATCCCTGCATTAGAGAGATAGTTTTGCTTTGCAATTATTGGATTGGACCCTCTTTAATTTTTTGGGGTATTAGCGTGAAAATAATGTGAGTTCAATCTGTTTGGCTGTTCCTTTGACAGGCTGTTGTATAACTGGTCCATGTCGCTGCCCTGCAACATGGTGTTGAAGAAGGCTGTGGACAGCCTGCTGTGCTCCATGTGCCACATCCACCCAGGCTACTTCTCCCTCCTCATGTCCTGGATGGGCATCGTGGCAGCGCCCACGGCCGCCCACTCCCAGGCCCAGCACCACCGCCTGTCCATGACGGACGACGGCAAGAAGCAGCACGACCTCACCGCCGCCGCCGCCGCCAGCCTCACCGACGACTCCAAGCACGCCCGTCCGCCCGTCAACCTGTCCGAGTCGCAGCTGGCCACCCTGGCCGCCGCCTCCCAGTCCCCGGGGGCCATCGAGCAGCTCCTGGACTCGGGACTGCCGTCTCTGCTGGTGCGCAGCCTGGCGGGGCTCTGCTGCGGCCTGCTGGCCAGCGCTGACCTCCCCCTGCCTGCCGCCGCCGCCGACCGGAGACAGCACCACCACCACCACCATCATCATCATCACCACCACCATCACCCCCACTCCTCCTCATCCTCGCAGGCCAGAGCGCCCCTGTCCGCCGAGCTGGCCGCTCCCGTGTTGCGTTTCCTGACCGAGGTGGGGAACAGCCACGCCATGAAGGACTGGCTGGGGGGTCCTGAGGTTAACCCCCTGTGGACCGCCCTCCTCTTCCTCCTGTGCCATTCCAGCGCCAGCGCCGGCCACGCCTCCGGCAACGGTGGAGGAGGAGGAGGGGGAGCCCAGGCGGCGGGCACCAGCGCTGGCGCATGCTGCGCCCCGCCCCCGGCCCCGCCCCCACAGCCGTCGGGGTCCCGCTACTCGCTGGCGTCGTCCATGCGCAGCGGGGGGCTGACCACCCAGCAGAGGACGGCCCTGGAGAACGCCACGGTGGCCTTCTTCCTGCAGTGCATCTCCTGCCATCCCAACAACCAGAGGCTCATGGCCCAGGTGTGGAAACCCTCCCCCGCCTCCTGCCATGGGGGTCACATGGTCCGGGGGCACATTTCCTGCTCTTCTTTCTATCGTGCTGTTGGAATCTCAGAAGACTAACCTCTTCCTCTCCCTTTTCCTCTCCCCCCCTTCCTCTTCCTTCCCCTCTTCCTCTTCCTCTTCCTCCCTGCTTTCTCTTCCTTCCTCTTCCTCCCCCTCTTCCTCCCCCTCTTCCTCCCCCTCTTCCTCTCCTCCCTTCCTCTTCCTCTCCCCCCTTCCTCTTCATCCCTGCTTCCTCTCCCTTTTCCTCTTCCGCCGCCCTTCCTCTTCCTCCCCCTCTTCCTCTCCCTCTTCCTCTCCCCATTTCCTCTTCCTCCCCATTCCTCTTCCTCCCCCCTCCCTCTTCCTCCCTGTCTTCCTCTCCTCCCTTCCCCTTCCTCTTCCTCCTCGCTCATGCAGGTGCTGTGTGAGCTCTTCCAGTCGGCCCCCCAGCGAGGGAACGTGCCCGTCTCCGGAAACATCTCTGGCTTCATCCGCAGGCTCTTCCTTCAGCTCATGCTGGAGGACGAGAAGGTCACCGTTTTCCTGCAGTCGCCTTGTCCGGTGAGTTCCACTGACTCCCCCCCCGGCCCCCCTCCTCCCTGCCGGGGGCCGAGATGGCTTCCCTCTCTGTCAGGGCTCGAGGTCAGGGCCAAGATGGCTTCCCTCTCTGTCAGGGCTCGAGGTCAGGGCCCCTGTGCAAAATGTGTCTGAAATGACAGGATGGCCTGCGGCTCCATAGGGGGAATCCCCTCTACCCCCCCCCCATCACTTCATAATCTAGCAAAGGAAATGAGGAGGGAGGGAGGGAGTCAGGTGGCTGAGCGGTTATGGAGTCAGGCTAATATCCAGAAGGTTGTAGGTTTGATTCTTGTTCGTTGTTCAGGGGGGAATGTCCCTGTACTTGCTGTAAATTGTTCTGGATGAGATCATCTGCTAAATGACTGAATGTGAATGGAAGGAAAGGAGTTCTCAGGCTTTTATCCTCAACACCTTTATAGTGTAATGAACCCTGGCGGCCACAAGGGGACAGAATAGCAGTAATGCGGATAAACAAAGACACACACACACACACACACACACACACAGACGTGCGCGCGTCCCATCCTCACGCTCGATTTTAGCATATTGCGTTCCCCTTCCTAATGCAAACGCTCCAACTCCCACGCCCTCAAATGATTGCTTGTCAAGACGAATTTAGGGAGTCAATCCAGACGCAACATTAGAGGAGAGAAATTGCTTTCATTTGTCCTCCAAGCTAATTCCCTTTGAACCTTGCCAGTCATCTTATTGTCGTCATTACTCCAGACTCGGGCCTCATCTTGTGTTTGTTAGTATTCTTCTTCCTGAATAGCTGTGTGCCTGGAGGAGGGGTCAGCTCAAGGCCAAGGTGAAGGATGATCGTTTCTCGGCACGGCAGCGAAACACCCTCCGTCATCCAAGACAGAACGATGATCCGTTATTTTTAATTGGGATGGAGCCCTGTATAAAATTCTTTTTTCCTTCTTTTTTTTTATATTGTTTATTATTAAATCATTTGTTATCTGCAGGCTGGATGTGAATGGTATATTATACATGGCACATTACTGCTATCTTATCTTATATGTTCGTTCACGAGCGTGAATTATGAACTTCTGTCAGGATCGATTTCTCACGTAAGGTTGAGCAGGAAACCTATTTCTTGCTAGGCGGGAAAAGAAACGTTAATCTCTTTTCGTACTGACTCCAACCATTTTCAAGTGATTTGGACTCTGTCACATCTTTTTAGTACAGTATATTACTGACCTTTTCAGTGCCTTAAGTGCATCAGCGTTGAGATAATAGCATCTGCACTTTGATATTTCAACATCATTTCCGTCCGATCTGTATCTGGCCGGAGGGAATCCTGACATTTCCTTTGTCACGTCCGTCAAACGACTATAAACTCTTGTGATACTCCGCACGCACACACACACAGACACAGACACACACACACACCAGGCTCTGCTCTCTAAATCAGTGGTCCCCCAACCCTGGTCCTCGGGGCCAACTTTCCTGCATGTTTTAGATGTTTCCCTGCGCCAACATTTAAATTGATTCAAGATTAAAATGAATGGGTCGTTATCTAACTCTGAAGAATCCTGGTAACGAACATGCTTTAGAATCAGGTGTGTGGGAAGGAGGGAAACATCTAGAACATGCAGGACAGTGGAGCCATGAGGACCAGGGTTGGAGACCACTGAGTCTCTTTAAGTTCCTTCAAATCAGGTAGTCAGGTGGCTGAGCGGTGAGAATGTTGGGTTGGTAAATCAGAAGATCCCAGGTTCAAACCCACAGCTGTGCCAACATGAGGCGGAGAGAGAGAGAGTGTCACACTGGAGTCACATTGTAGCCCCATGTCATCTTCAGGCAAGCTTCCATGTTCAACTGATAGACAGAGTCTCTTCATTTGTTCTCCGTTCGCTGGTTTTTAATTTGTTGTCTTTCCAAGTGCTCTTCACTTCCCTGACATTGTCTCTAAACCGTCTTGTCTTGACTTTCAACTTTTGTGTGTCTTATCTTCTCCCTCTCTCTCTCCCCCTCCCTCCCCTCCAGCTGTACAAAGGACGCATCAACGCCACCAGTCACGTGATCCAGCACCCCATGTACGGCGCCGGACACAAATACCGCACCCTCCACCTGCCCATCTCCACCACGCTGGCCGAAGTCCTGGACCGAGTGTCAGGTAGGCCCTCCTCCTCTTCCTCACGCGTGCATCAGAGCGGACCTGATCTTGAGGATGGCACGTCCCTGTCGGCCCGATCGCCGTCGTCTTCGAAAAGCAGGCTTGGTCATAAGCTCCGGAACCCCCAGCATGCACAAGCACGCCACGTGGAAAAGTGTGTGTGTGTGTGTGTGTGTGTGTCTGCGTGTGTGTGTGTCTGCGTGTGTCTGCGTGTGTGTGTGTGTCTGTGTGTGTCTCTCTGTGTGTGTGTGTGTGCGCTCTACACTCCAGAGTCATCTCCCTGGCCCACACACCCCTCACTCAAGTGGGCTCTCCCAGCCCAGCTCACCACTCAAGCGTTTTATCCTCCCAGACCTGCTTCCTTTACATTTGAACAGGCAGTCATGTTTACACATCTGAGGGTAATGCTCCGTGTCCACACCTCAGAGGTGCCCAGACCCCCCCCCCCCGCCCAGGAGAAGGATACCAAGTGCAATACTGTGTTCCGCAAAAGCACGGATGTTTTCATCAACAGAAAGATTAGTCATTCGTAATTCATAGCAAATATATCTCAAATATTTATGACGTCCGGATTTCAGCATTTTCCTGCTTTTTGCCTATGGCTCATTTATGAGCAGATAAACCTACCAGCTGCCTGGAGAGGATCGCCATCGAGCTTCTGCCGTGTCGTTAACCAGCACAGGCCTGAGGCCCATTCTAGCTTCCTGTCCTCCACAGTTCACAGGTCCCATCTCTGCCCCTCTCTTTCCTGTTTACCTCTCCAAAACACAGCACACGCACACACACACTCTTTCTATACATCTCTCTGACACCCCCACTCAGGCGCTTGGAATATGCAGCAAACATCCGGTACACACCATAAAGGTTTATCTATCTGCATAATTAGCAGCGGCGGCGGCTAGCTTCCAGAGCTGTGCTGTACCTGCAGTTCACCAGCAGGGGGAGATACTGAAGCTCTCTGGAACGGACATGAGAATCAGAATCCATTTTATTCGCAATGCAGGATATACAAACACAAAAATTTACTTTGGCAGGAAAGAGCAGACATATATGTAACATAATAAAAAATATTGTGTAAAATACAAATTAGATACATATAAGATGAGAGTAAATGTGGGCACTAGCTGTACAGATGGGGGGGGGGGGATATAACTATAGTAAGAGAGTGTAGAGAATAATGGGTATATATAGTACAGGGGGAGGGGGGGGGTATATACACAGTAGTGCAAACAGTGGTGCAAAATCACAGTGGTACGTTTTTTAAGGTGGTGTGTGCTAAAGTAGCTTGTGCAGAGTGCAGTGGGATTCTGGGTTTGTAAACCTGGTCACACTACATCTAGCTCAGGTGTCGGCAACCCTGGTCCTAGAGAGCCGCTGTCCTGAAGATTTGAGCCGTTTCCCTGCTTTAGCACACCTGATTCTAATGGAGGGTAATTACGAGGCTTCCGCTGAGCTTGATAACAACCTTCATTAGAATCAGGTGTGCTGGAGCAGCACATTAGTCATTTAGCACACGCTTTTATCCAAAGCGACTTACAAGAGGAGAGCTTTACAAAAGAGCATCGGTCACTGAGCGTAGCAACGTGACAGACCCCAAACATAGCAGGCTTGTATATTATGAAACATACTTTGTGAGAACTAATAAGCGCCAAGGGAAGATCTATAAGAGCATTCAACCGAACAAATGACAAATTTAGGGTGAGTCTCCGATGGGAGATTTGGAATTGAGTCCCGGAGCTTAAGGCCTGGTTCTCCTGACCATGTTCTGGTGTGCTTACGCTGGCCAGCTGCACACCGATATCACTGGTGATGAATGGCTCTCTTCCTGGGACCTTGAGAACAACAGATAGCAGCCCTGATGATAACCTGGATACAGCAGGCAGCCGCCCAGACCATGACGGGCATCGCCGCCGCTAATGTTCCAATGCTGTGCTAAAAGCTAGCTGAGCTAAAGTTTCAGCCTTTCGATTGGGGTCCAGGGGCGTGGCTTCAGGCCTTGGGAGGGGCTTGGTTCAGACATTGGCAGGGGATGGGAGTTGTGCTGCCCAAACAACCTTTGTTACAGTTAAGTCTGCCAGGGGTCCTCTGGAAATCTTTGCTAGCGATGGCCCCCGGAATTGCTAATGTTCTATTATCTACTGCCTCAGTCCTCTTTATCTGATCTCTGAAGGGGTGGCGGAATAGATAAGCTTGATCTAACTGCTGATGGCATCTGTTAGCGCATTCATTAGGCTCGACGTCAATATTTGTTGTTCTAAAAGGCGGTGGTTTTTCAAGGGTACATGCATACGTTATGACAAATAGCATCAAGAGTTTCCTGACTGCAAACGGAGAGAGAAGTAGACTCCTTTTCAGATCGACCGTCGCTTCTCCTCCTCCCTCTGTTCTTTACTTTCGCTAGAAGAAGAAAGAAAGAAGAAATTATCCCTTATTAGTGGGAAATTTCCCAGGCGCATACATATTCAACGCATTGGCTGGGAATCGAACCCCCATCGGGATTTAAACCCAGGCCTTCTGCAACGTGGGAGGCAAGAATCCTACCGCTGAACCACCGGTGCTGCCCTAGCTGTGCGCCTCTAGTCTGCTGCCTCAGTCCCAAGTATTGCAAGCATTGAGTTTCGATGTTTCCAACGACTTATTAACTCTAGAGATATGACTGGTTAGCCTGTGTTCTGCTCCTCGCTTTTACCAACTGTTCATGGAGGAGGGGATCCCTCACTGAATTGCTCCTGCCAAGGGCTCTTCCATTTATTTTCTCCCTGTGAGTTTTCTGGGAGTTTTTTCTCGTCTTCCTTGAGGGCTTAGGGTAGTTGAAGAGCAGTTCTATGGGCGTATGTGAAGCTCTGACATTGCTTGTAAAAAAAACAAAAAACTGACGGCTAGACAAATAAATGTTAATTTGATTTCGCTCACGCTTCCCGCTCTCTACCCTCTCTCTCCTTTCTCCGTCTCTCTCGCTTGTTGTCTCACTCCGTCTCTCCATCTCTCTCTCCGCCACAGACACCCCTAGCATCACAGCCAAGCTCATCAACGAGCAGAAGGAGGACAAGGAGAAGAAGAACCACGAGGAGAAGGAGAAGATGAAGGCCGACAGCGGATTCCAGGACAACTACAGCGTGGTGGTGGCCTCAGGTATCCCAGGCTCTCCTGCTCCAGCCAATCCCTGTTAACCACCAGTCACCCTCAGCATTCTGCTGCTAACAGCTAATTAACTAGTTCATCAGCTTCAGAGCGCCAGTGGTTGAGTCCTGATATGCAGTTCAATATTTACACTAGACACGAACAGCAGTGGATAATGAGTTATTGCGGTTAAGCTCCTTTTATTGAATGGAATCCTTTAGGGATGCAGGGAGGAGGGGGATGTCAGACAACATTTAAATTGATTCCTAAGCAAATATTGACCCGGATCAGATTTTAGTGTGTGTTCAAAAAGTGTGTGTTTGTACACTTGAGTTATGCGTGTGTGTGTGTGTGTGTGTCGTTCCAGGTTTGAAGTCCCAGTCCAAGAGAGCGTTGTCCACCCCTCCCCGGCCCCCCTCCCGGAGGGGCCGCGTGATGAGCGACAAGTTGACTGCCTCCTCAGGCGTGGACCCCTCTGCCAAAACCATCAGCGTGCCTGTCTTCCATCTCTACCACAAGCTGCTCCCAGGTACCGCACACACACACACACACACACACACACACTGCTGTCACCCCCGCTTAGCTCTCTGGACTCCCCCTTCACTCTGTCGCACTCACTACTCGCATGCGCACACACACACACACACACATATACTAATGCACACACACATAGCCTACTCATGCACACACACATACACTCACACATACACATACACACACATACACACACACACACACACACTTTCACACATACACACACACACACACTTTCTCACACACACGCGCACACACATACCACCCTACTGTCTCCTCCTCCCCCATGGAAAGCCTATCGATCCAGCCAGCTTAATGAAGCTGTTACCTCTGTCTCAATCACTTCATTGAGTCGGTGTCTGTGTGTCCCTTGGCTGCACCCCAGCGAAGAGGGCCGTGACCCCAGGGTTTGAGGGCAGTCAGGAGGACCGTGACCCCAGGGTGTCAGGGCAGTCAGGAGGGCCGTGACCCCAGGGTGTCAGGGCAGTCAGGAGGGCCGTGACCCCAGGGTGTCAGGGCAGTCAGGAGGGCCGTGACCCCAGGGTGTCAGGGCAGTCAGGAGGGCCGTGACCCCAGGGTGTCAGGGCAGTCAGGAGGGCCGTGACCCCAGGGTGTCAGGGCAGTCTGGAGGACCGCGACCCCAGGGTGTCAGGGCAGTCAGGAGGGCCGTGACCCCAGGGTGTCAAGGTACACGTGCTACTCCCTCCACCCAGCGATTGGCACACCCTCAATTATTCCTGCACTAGCGCCTGACACACCGAATCAAGAACGCAAGTTAAAACAGGAATGCATATCGGCAAACGCTGATGCGACCACCGAAGCTTGTCCGCGTCATCTCGGCTCGCGCCGTCACTAATATCTAGGTCATGTACAGTAGCTGTTACGTACTCTGTCCCTTCCCCCCTCTCTCCCCCCTCCAGGTCAGCCTCTGCCAGCTGAGATGACGCTCGCCCAGCTGCTCACCCTCCTGTACGACCGCCGACTCCCCCAGGGATACCGCTCCATCGACCTGACCGTCAAGCTGGGCTCCAAGGTCATCTCCGACCCCGGCCTCTCCAAGACGGACTCCTTCAAGAGGCTGCGCACGGAGAAAGGTCAGCCTCGGGGACTCGGAACGTTACACACGCTTTCGCATTCTTGCGATTGGCGAGAAACCTTCCACACACACACACACACACACACTTCATCCTCCTCTCCAAAGGCTCATCTCTCATGTCCCTCCTGCTCTGCAGTTAGACCCCCAGGTCTGGGTGAGTGAGGCCCTGATCAGCTCTCAGCACTCCCCCCCCCCCGACAGCCCCATTCCACACAGGGATGGATGGCTCTCCTCCCTCCCTCCCCATCCATCCCTCTGTCTCGGCCCCCCCCCCCCCTGTGCCCATCTCCTCCCACCCTAGCCAGGCAGACGCTCTCTCTCTGGAAAGGGGGGGGGGGGGGAGGGTGGGGGGGCCAGGCAGACAGAACCAGCCTTCTCCACGCTCAGGTGGTCCTTTCCACTGAGTAATGGCGCCCATGTATAAAGCACACACAAAAATAAATAAATGTATCCATTTCCGAGACTGCCAAAATAATTTTTTTTGATGGGAAAGTAAAGAGGAAAGATAGAAATGTCTAGGTGTATGTGAGATGTATTACAAACTACTTAAAGGACTGGGCTACAGGCATAGGGAGAGGGAGGTTCTTTTTTAAGATGAGGTGGCTGCATCTGAATGGGTTTGGGCCTGAATTTACAGTCAAGTCTCCTCATCTCAGTCTTGTTCTTAATGGAGGTTATTCTGGGCTGGCGCACTGACATCAACAGCATTATTACGCGTCTGACTTGGAGGGAGAAGCAGCCATGCTTGATGGTTCTCTGAGTTCGCTGGTGTATTCCGGATCCTTCTCCTATCTTTAGGCCCAGCTTGTCTCAGACATATTTTCCTCATTTTTTTTGTGTTACTGGAGTAATATTAATCAAGATAACATGCGCTTTGAGAATGTTTGTATTCAATTTCCATTTGTGTGTCGTGTGTTGAAGCGAGACATTGCTTATCCTGGTTTAGCCATTTATTTTCCAAGACGTAGCTGTGGACGCTGAAGATGTATCCGTCTCTATGGTGACATGTACATTTCTTTGTCACACGTCTGTTTGACGATGTCAGCATTTGGCGAATGTGCCGACTAGGTCAAATCTTTTCAGCTGACCAACATCCCCACACGCACACACCTCAGCAGATTCCGTCAAAACAAGGGTTCACACACTATCATTTTATACATGATCGAATAACATTCCTTCTCCTTTCATGTGGAAAATTGAGTAAAACAATGAGAATACGTTCGATAATGTATCCATTCTGCTCCTTTTCACTCATGGCTTAACACGTCACTACATGCCATCTCTAGGAGCGTATCGAATGTTTATTTTGTGTGCGTGAGCGTGTGCAGGGAGAGATTTGATTCTCGCCGGAGCCGTCAGCGTTCTGCTGCGTTTCTGCTCTTTAGAACATGTTCAACTGCCGCTGGCCCAAACACAGCCATCCTATTGATGTACGTTGCAAAGCACTGCTAATAATCACCAGAACAGGGACAGTTAGCAGACGCTAGCAGCTCATTCAAACCTGCTGAAAGACCAAGTCCAAACACTTGACCGATCCAGGACAGCCATTCACCGCTTTAAGTCCTGGCTGGGCTAGGCTAGGTTAGGCTGGGCTAGGCTGGGCTGGTTTGGGCTAGGCTGATCTAGGCTGGGTTCGTCTAGCCTGGACAAGGCTGGTCAAGGCCGGGCTAGTCTGGGCTAGGCTCGTCTAGGCTGGGCTGGACTGGGCTAGGCTAGCTTGGGCTGGGATGGTCTAGGGTGATATGGGCTGGGCTAGGCTAGCTTGGGCTGGGCTGGGCTAGGCTTGACTGACACATTGTCACACTCACTCAGCCTCTGTCCTTATTTGGCCTATCACAAACACACATACTAGACATTCGTCCATTTGGTTTTAGGCCTTTTCCTTTTCCCCCAGCTGCCCCCCCCCCCCCCCCCCCACACACACACACACACACACACACTTACTTTTAGTCTCTCTGGACGGCGCACGCATCCCGCCTTTTTTAAGCCAGCCCCCACCCCCCCCTCCCCAAGTCACACCGGTCCCGTTCGACGACCTCCGTGTCGGTTTCGAGCCGTTCTCATCTCTGTCAGCGTGTCCATCTGACAGGGAAGGGAAGGCTAGCGTCTTGTGTGTTCCTGAGGTAACACAAAGCCCCCCGTCTCCCGCCCCCGCCACCCCTGTCTGAAGAAAGAGGCCAGGCCTCTCTCTCTCTCTCTAATCTCGCCTTTAGCCCAGACACTAACCACCTGATTAGCTCAATCATTGTCTTTGTTGAACCAATTTACTTTCATTCGTCTCTGGCTCAGGAGTTCATATAATTAGTGGAGGGATATAGATTAGAGTGTGGGAAGGAGGGATAAGGGTGCAAACGCCATGCGCCAGTAGTGCTGTTAGCTCCTCCAATGCTACACATTCTGCTCCAGGACAAAACGACGGATCGGGCCTCTAATTTGCCCGGGCGTTTTGTGGGTGTTGAATGATACACATGACACTGTGCTTTTGGAGGAAGTGGCCCTTCAGGCTGAAATTTCCTTCTGCTTTTGGCCCCGATCCAACTGCTTTATCTGTGGTGGCTGGCTCACCTAGCCTTTTCCCCAGAAAGCTTCCTTCTGTTTCGGAAAACCAATCCTTCCGGAGGATTCTTTCCAGAGACCCCATTGAGGCTGTTAAATGGAGGGTAGAGCATTGACCCTCCGCTAAAAGACCTGAGAAAGAGAGAGGTGGGGTAGAGAGAGGAAGGGTTGGTGTGTGTGTGGGGGGGGTGGGGGGGGGGGGGGGGGTGGGGGGGGATCCATTTACCTCTGTGCCACTTAGAGCTGCTACCTTCTCCATACAGGAGACAGGCTCCAGGAAGTGACCATGCCTCATCTCTAGCCCTCACCTTCTGGAAATGGACCAGGCTTTCACATAAAAATAGTTTTTTTTATCCCTTGGAAGGCCATTTTCAGTTTTTACACGTACCTTTACCTCACCGTTTCAGCTTTGTCTCGTCGAAAAATCACTGGTAGAAATAAGTTTACCGAGGAACGCGATTTGCTCCAAAACGGAGTGCAACCGATGTTCTCGTCTTTCTCCATCTGGCCCACCGAGCTCTGCGATTGGTCGATTGGATTCACCAGGAGCCAGATGATGATGATAATTAGGCCCTAGCTTGTATTTGCATATGGAAATCCTAATCATAAATCCCTGGTTTCTGCTTTTTAGATATTCTTCAGGCGGCACCCTCTCCCCTTGCTGGGCCAGTGAAAGACGATGCCACCTCCTTCACGTCTAATCCTGTTTTGGAGTCCAGACAGCGCCAGCTCTGTTAGAAACCCTATTAGTCACAACCTCTGTGGCTTTTTAATTCACCATGAGGAGAATGGGAAAAAGGACCTTTTAGAAGAGAGAGGGAGAGAGAGAGCGAGATAAAGGAACAAGAGGGCAGTCATGAATCATCAGTTTTATTTTCTCATCCGTGAGAGATGATGTGCGGCTTGCTTGTAGATATCCCATCAATCGGCTCGAGCTTTATATAATCGTAAAACGACCCCTGTTCACTCTGGCAAAGACAAACAGTGAGCGGGGGGGGGGGGGGGGGGGGGTTCGGCTTTGGCTTTCCCCCCCCTCTGTCCACCTTTTATTCCGTCAAGTCGGTCTGACTTTGTCGACGGAGACGACCGCCCCCAAACGTGCAGAACAGGACGAGTCGTCTGTCTGCGTCCTTGACTCTCATTTTCCTTTTTTTCTTTCTCCTCGTTTTTTAATCAGCGCCCAGACTTCACTAAGACTGGAGCCCTTTCAAGTGGAACCATTAGCAGCACATTCTTGTATCAACACCTCTTCCATTCCAAAGGTGTTTTGTGTGGGCTATTTGTTTCCCCCCCCATGCAGTCTCCACCTTCCTTCTTGGTTGCTTGAGCTTGATTAATGGGAGAGAAGCCTCTCTCTCGCCCTCTCTCGCTCTCTTTCTCACTCTCTCTCTTGCTCTCACTCTCTCTCCCTCTCTCTCTCTTGCTCTTTCTCTCTCTCCATCTCTCTTGCTCGCTCTCCATCTCGCACTCTCTCTCTACTTTCCATCTGTCTATGAATGATTAATCTATATGAGATGATTTATCTCGTGATCTGGGCTGGAGGTAAACATGGGCCTTCAGGATTTCTCCAGTGTTTGTTGTTGCCGTGTTTCTGATCTCAGAAAAATAGATTCTGCGAGATGAGTTCATCTTTAAAAAGTATTAAAACCGCTGCGCATAATTAAATGTTCATGAGAACTTTTGAAAACTTCTGTTTTCATTTTTGTATTCACCCTCTCTCTCTCTCTCTCTCTCCTTCTCTCCCCCCCTCCCTCTCTCTCCTCTCTCTCTCCTCTCTCTCCCCCCTCCCTCTCTCTCGCTCTCTCTCTCCTTCTCTTTCTCTCTCTCTCCTCTCTCTCCTTCTCTCTCCTTTCTCTCCCTCCCTCCCTCTCTCTCTCTCCCTCTCTCTCCTTCTCTCCCTCCCTCCCCTCTTCAGTGGAACACTGTGAGATGCTGAGCAGCTGCCCCGAGGACGAGCCCATGACCCCGGGTGACGAGTGCCTGGACGCCGCCATCGACGAGTCCCTGCTAGAGACCAACCCCATCCAGTCGCCGCTGCAGGTGTTCGCTGGGATGGGCGGCCTGGCCCTCATCGCTGAGCGGCTGCCCATGCTCTACCCTGACGTCATCCAGCAGGTCAGACCAATGCCACTTCTCGTCTTCGTCAAGTTCCATGTCTCCCGTAACCAAGTGGTACCCAATCCTGGTCCTCAAGGCCCACTGTCCTGCATGTTTTAGATGTTTTATAGGTCATTATAAAGCTCAGCAGGAGCCTGATAATGACGTTTTATTTGAATCAGGTGGGTTGGAGGAGGGAAACATCTAAAACATGCAGGACAGTGGGCCCTGAGGACCAGGCTCGGAGACCACTGCCGTAACCAACAAGCTAGAGCGCCACGTCAATGTTGAAAAACGGACTGTAAAAAGTCGGCCTGTTAGTTGTAGATTGTGATTGAGATTCGTCCAGTCAGGCTGACATCAGTCGCCTTAGTTCCCGCTCACCTAAAGATGTCCCGTGAACGCATTTCCACATCTTTAAATGTAGCGTGTTCATTTAGCAGACACCTTTTACCCTGAATGACATGTAGCTCAGCAGGTTAAGGCGTTGGGCTCATGATCGGAAGGTTGCGAGTTCGATTCCCGGCTGTGGCTATGTGACGTTGTGTCCTTGGGCAAGGCACTTCACCCTACTTGCCTCAGGGAGATTGTCACTGTACTTACTTTAAGTCGCTTTGGATAAAAGCGTCTGCTAAATGAGTATTTATTTACGTGTTATTCTACCACTGAGCTATCTACTCAGTATTTTTGATCAGTTTGAACACAGACCCAGTCACAGGGAATCCAAATTGACTTCCTAAACATTCGATCTGTCAGAGTAAGAGCTTTGCGTCTCTCTCCACCGGGCCCATTGTAAGGGGCGGCGTCTCCTTCCGTATCGATGCCCCCCCCCCCTCCGCTCCCCAGGCGCTACATTAAGCCTCGTAAATGAAAGTAAATAGATACTTTAGCCGCTGATTGAGAGCATGCACGGTGACATGGTAAGCAGCTGAAACGGCACAGATGGATATGTTAAGACCTGCCAGGCACTAAATCTGTTATTTTTGTTTTTTGAAATCTCATCCCTCCTCCCCCACTTCCCTAACCTCTCCCCCCCTCCACCACCCCCTCCCCTTTCGAATCGTTACAGAAAATTGAGTTGTTCAGGCAGTCTCCCAGAGCCACTGGTGGCTGGCACCAGGCTCCCCACAACGGCCACCAAGTGAGACACTTTTATTACACCTCTCGCATTTAGACCCGTGTGAACGACACCCGCATGAGGGATCTGATGTCGTTTTTTTCACCATTATTATTATTATTATTATTCTTCTTAACAAACCCTCACGTTCGAAAGGTCTGTCTCGATCATTCACCGTCTGCAAACGAATGCTGTCGTTCCGCAGGTCCTGCTCTTGTCTGGGAATGATAAAAGGCTGCATGGCTAGCTTAGCTTCCAGACCGTTCGCAAACTCACTTCTCTGGGGGGGAAAGGGCAGGTGAAGCTTTTTCTGTTCAAACAGAAGCAGCCATTAGCGATGTTCAGGCCTGTGGGTTAGCTAGCTGAACAGCTTGGCCTCCATTAGCTGACATTGTCCCACAGGTGTTTTACTTAAGATGTACGCTCCTCGAGAATCACGCTGCCTTTTAGTTCAGCTGAGCTTGAATTGATCGTATTGACGTTGAGTGCTGGCAGGTGGGTTAAAGCTCACTTGTGTTCAGTTAGGTACGTCTTTTAAGAGTCAGCGTAAAATGTCAAAAAATGAGGACATACAACAGACTTGGGCAGCAGCGGTGGTTCAGTGGTAGGAGTCTCGCCTACCATGTGCGGGGTCTGGGTTCGAATCCCGGTGGGGGTTCGATTCCCGGCCAATGCATTGAACATGTGCGCGCGTGTAAAATGTCCCCACTGGGGGACTTATTAGGGAGAATCTTTCTTCTTTTCTTTCTCTTTATCGTAGCCCAGAGTCTCAAAATCAAAACAAATCAAGCAGTTTTGCAAATTTAGAGTTCTGAGGTAAAATATATCAAATGGACCTGCACTGACATTTACAACTACACGTCTGGAACTTTCTGAATAACCATCGCTCCTTTCTCGGTGTCCTTACACACCCACACCATACTCGGTGTCCTTTACACACCCACGCCATCCTCGGTGTCCTTTACACACCCACACCACCCTCGGTGTCCTTACACACCCACACCATACTCGGTATCCTTACACACCCACACCATCCTCGGTGTTCTTTACACACCCACATCATCGTCAGTGTCCTTTACACACCCACATCATCCTCGGTGTCCTTTACACACCCACACCATACTCGATGTCCTTACACCCCCACACCATACTCGGTGTCCTTTACACACCCACACCATCCTCGGTGTCCTTACACACCCACACTATCCTCGGTGTCCTTACACACCCACACCATCCTCGGTGTCCTTGCACACCCACACCATACTCGGTGTCCTTGCACACCCACACCATCCTCAGTGTCCTTGCACACCCACACCATCCTCAGTGTCCTTGCACACCCACACCATCCTCAGTGTCCTTGCACACCCACACCATCCTCAGTGTCCTTACACACCAACACTATCCTCGGTGTCCTTACACACCCACATCATCCTCAGTGTCCTTATACACCCACACCATCCTCGGTGTCCTTGCACACCCACACTATCCTCAGTGTCCTTTACACACCAACACTATCCTCGGTGTCCTTACACATCCACACCATCCTCGGTTTCCTTACACACCCACACCACAATACACGATGGCATGACACCGCCCCCCCACAGCGTCAGCACATTTTGTTAAGCATCGCCCCTCCCTGTCTGACCGTCTGTCCGTCCGGCCGGCCGTCTGTCCTCCGTGACCCCGCCCATGTTCTAACCCCCCCCTTCCCCACCCTCCACCCCCCCCCCCCCCCCGCTTCCAGGTGAGCGCCCCCGTGGTGCCCTCGGCCACGCAGGAGAAGCCCAAGGACAGCGACCAGTTCGAGTGGGTCACCATCGAGCAGTCGGGCGAGCTGGTGTACGAGGCGCCGGAGACCATCGCCGCCGAGCCGCCGCCCGTCAGCAAGTCCTCCGTGCAGACCATGTCGCCCATCCCCGCCCACTCGCTGGCCGCCTTCGGCCTGTTCCTCCGTCTCCCGGGTTACGCCGAGGTGCTGCTCAAGGAGAGGAAGCACGCCCAGTGCCTCCTCCGCCTCGTTCTGGGGGTGACGGACGACGGCGAAGGAAGTGAGTGTCCTGACGATGCAGATACAGGAAGAGGGGGAGTTCACCTAGGAGTGGGCGGGGCTTAACATTCTCATTTAGCCCCCCTCCTTTTCTGGATTGGCACTTTGGGGTTGTTTGTCAGGTGGCTGAGCGGTTAGGAAATCGGGCTGGTAATCAGAAGGTTGCGAGTTCGAATCCCTGCTGTGCCAACATGACGTTGTGTCCTTGCCCTTCACCCTACTTGCCTCAGGCGGGAATGTACTTCGCTGTAAGTCGCTGTGGTTAAGAGCGTCTGCTAAATGTAACGTCATGATTCCAGGCAGGTCAGATGGTATACTCTGGCCAGGTCTGTTGTTCAGGACTGTTGGCCTCCATCGAGATTCGAATCTTCCCACACACAGAAACATTTGTGCGTGTGTATTTGTGTTTTGTAAATCCGCGCACAGGATGCAGTTTGAAAGCATCACGAAGACAGATGTCACCCTCCCATATCCACTCTAACCCCCCCACCACCACCACCACCACACCCCCCTCAGACCGAGACGCTCACTGGCTTTGTCAGCCAGTCGATCTGGCCGGTGGCGCCGATCAATAAAGCCCGTCATCAACAATACCTAGCTGTCACCTGGCCATAACGTGGCACCGTGCATGTAACTGGCCCCCCATCTGAAAGCCGCCCAGGGCTGCCTGCGGCGAGGGGAGGAGAAGGAGAGAGGGGGGGGGGGGGGCAGGGGGATGAATTAAACCGCTCCATTTACAATGGAGACACGTTTGTCCGCCACCCGCCCCCCACCATCACGATGTTGCCCCCCCTTCCCCGTCTGCAGACTGCAGGTTAATGTAGGCCGTTTGGCTCGTTTCATATCGACGAGTCCTCCCTCGCCATACAAACAATCCCCCCTCCACGTCTGTCCGTGTTAATAACAGCGCCTCTTCTTGGGGGTACCGGCGTTTTGCCCGCCCGTGTCTCTGCGCCTGGCGTGCGTATGCATGTCAACAGTGTTCGTCTCTTGTCACCGCTGGGTTTTTCCCCCCTGTTGTCCTTGAGATGACGTCCCCCTGTGGAGGATTGATGAGCGGGGCCGGCTGCCAGCCTGTTGGACGGCCCCGGTCATGTCAGGCTGCCCTTTTACGTGCCGTTTCATCTACATTTATATTTGAGTCATTCAGCAGACGCTCTTATCCAGAGCGACTTACAGCAAGTACAGGGACATTCCCCCCCTGAGGCAAGTAGGGTGAACTGCCTTGGCCAAGGACACAACGTCATGTTGACACAGCCGGGTTTCGAACCAGGGACCTCCTGATGACTAGCTCGACTCCCTAACCACCTGCGCCACGTGGCTCCCACTCAGTACTTAATAGATGTCCTCCTCTTCTCAACCGTCCTCCATCTTTTTATCCCGGGCCATCATCCTGGGCTCGGTAACATTCATTTCCCGTCTCCAGACCTCCGTGATCCCACAATCCTCCTTGTTATCTAATCGGTTTGCGCTGCTTCTTCCTCCTCGCAGGTCACATCCTGCAGTCTCCGTCCGCTAACGTTCTTCCCACGCTGCCCTTCCACGTGCTGCGGGCGCTCTTCAGCACCACGCCCCTGACCACGGACGACGGCGTGCTGCTGCGCCGCATGGCGCTGGAGATCGGAGCCATCCACCTGATCCTGGCCTGCCTATCAGCGCTCAGCCACCACGCGCCTCGCGTCCCCAACGCCAGCGGCAACTCTTCGGAGGTAAGGCACATTATTATTTTTCAAAAAAAATTTGGGAAGGGCCAGATACATGTACATACTTTATTTTGTATTACTTTAGTTTTATTTAATCATGAATTACGGGAACTTCAATGTCCTTACACAGGTACAAGTACAGGGTAACGAAATACAGTTGCATTGGCTCTTCTGAAAAAAAGGGGGGGGGGGTGGCGGTGGTGGTGGTGGATGCTGTCCGTGCTGTGCCAAACGCTGAGGTGCCGCCTCCGATGACTCTGTGGGCGTGTGTCGCTCTTCAGGATGGACGGCGTTGCCCTGGCGCTCGGGGGCAGATCCGTCACGTTATTAATGGGTCCCTACCTGGCAGCAGCTTTAGTCAAGGCCTCTTATGCGTGTTCCACTGAGCCCTCTGACAAATTGGCTAATTGTTTCCTCAGAATAAGAGGCAGTTCTGAAAGAGAGAGAAAAGAATGAGGTAGAGAGCGAGAGGGAGAAGGGGAGAGAGAGAGAAGGAAAGGGAGAGAGAGGGAGAGAGAAGGAGAGGGACAGAAGGAAAGGGAGAGAGAGGGAGAAGGAGAGAGAGAGAGAAGGAAAGGGAGAGAGAGAGGGATGAGGGAGAAGGAGAGAGAGAGAGAGAGAGAGAAGGAGAGAGATAGAGAAGGAAAGGGACAGAGAGGGAGAAAGAGAGAGGGAGACTCTCCTTCACCAGCCGCTGACAGAGTGAAGGGGATGGAACATCCTCCCTCAGAAGTGGCGTACTGTTTAATTAAGTCTCTTATTGAGCTAGCTGCTCAGCCTTCTCTGTGTTACCTGAAGGGAAAGTGCACCAGACTCTCACCCCCCCCCCCCCCCCCCCCCCCCCCCACCCCCCATTTGGAACCGGAACCCATCAATCACGGCGCCGATCCAGAGCGCAAGAAAAGAGCGACGTTACCGGCGCCCGGGAAAACATCCGGAACAATGAAGAGAAGCCTCCCGAAAGCCCTAGCTCGGGGAGAGGGTCCGGATGGATTCGGTCCCCAGCTTCGTATCCGTGATGCATCGACGTAGCGGGCCGCGCTGGACGAGCATCATGCCTTCCAACGTGGCGCCGGGTCTCGCCTCCCCCCCCCCCCCTTCTCCACGGGGCGCCTCTGATTTACGCAGTTGTCAGACCTGAGGACAGATCTCAGGGGCTGATGACTTGAACGGCATCCGGAGCAGACAAATGCATAGTCCGTCCTCCCGTTAACTTGACCGCCCCCCCTCCCTCCCTCTCCAACCTTTATCTATTAATGTATTTTTATCCGGTAGATTTACACCCCCGGGCATCAATGATTAGCCTTGAGCCTGTGTAACGGAGGCCGGCTAGTTGCTGCTGTGCCAATAAACCTCCCTCATCTTGATCTCAAATGAAGCAGCTTTTAGCCTCCTCGTTAGAGCGTCCGCCTCCCACGTTCGAGGACCCGGGTTCAAGGCCCAGATTAAGCTGACCTGGGGGTAGGGGTCGCATGGACATTTCTACATTTACACTGAGTCATTTAGCAGATGCTCTTATCCAGAGTGACCTACAGCAAGTACAGGGACATTCCCCCCTGAGGTAGGTAGGGTGAAGTGACTTGCCCAAGGATGCAACGTCATGTAGCCTCAGCCGGGAATCGAACTCGCAACCTTCAGATCACAAGACCAAGTGGGCAGGAGAGGGGTAGCATTGGGCAGTAGGGGTTAGCAGTGGGCAGGAGGGGGGCAGCAGTGGGCCACAGTGGGCAGCAGTGGGCAGGAGAGGGGCAGCAGCGGGCTGCGATGGGCAGAAGGGGGCAGCAGTGGCCAGGAGAGGGGCAGCAGTGGGCAGCAAGGGGCAGCAGTTGGGTAGCAGTGGGCAGAAGGGGGCAGCAGTGGCCAGGAGAGGGGCAGCAGTGGGCAGCAGTTGGGCAGCAGTTGGGTAGCAGTGGGCAGCAGTGGGGCAGCAGTGGCCAGGAGAGGGGCAGCAGTGGGGCAGCAGTGGGCAGTGCCATGCTGAGTTTACCCGGGCTATCAGAGGCGTAGGCGCTCAAACGCCGACACAATCTGTCGCTCCCTTTCATTCTCTCAGTCTCTCTGTGTGTGTGTGTACCTTCCTTGTCTTGTGTTGACTGTTCTCCATGTTCAAACTGACTGACGGTGTAAACACAAGACTAAATGACTCTGCCATCATATCTGCCCGACTGCGACAATGACATACTTGACTTGACGCTGATCTTTGCTGACACCGAGAGGCCATCTCCGTTTTGAGAGGGAGGGAGCGGGGAGGGGGGGAGTTAGCGTTCTGGCAATGTTTGAGAACCCGCTGAGGATAACGCCACGTTAGCCGCGTGTCGCTCGCTCGTGTGGGCGCCGGGCTGATCCGTACAGGCTTCAGATGAACCCCCCTGACCACGGAGAGGCAGTCCGGGCTGCGCTCCTCCCTCTCCTCGCCCCCGCTGAGCCAAGCGAGGCACAGATCCCTCTCTCCTCCTCAACTCCCCGGTTCAAACACCCCACTGTTCCCTGTGGAATAAAATGGATTTCCTGTGAATCCACTACTGAACACACCTTTTCTGAAGACTGTTGGAACGTCATTACTGCCTGACTGTCACTATCTATGCATTCTTGTGCCCTATAAAAGAAGGTCCTCTCGCCTTCAGATGAGAGAGACATGATTGAGCCTTGTTCTGTCTTCATATTGTTGCCAGAGGTCTGGTCATTTCTCTCCCAATCTGCAGGTTGTTAAATACTTATCCAGAATTTAACTGAACTCTATCTCTCACCCCCCCTCTCTCTCTCACCCCCCCTCTCTCTCCCTCTCTCCCCCCAGCCTCAGGCCTCCAGCGGGCACGGCGGGGGCACGAGTGAGGAGCAGCAGCTGTACTGGGCCAAGGGCACGGGCTTCGGGACGGGATCCACGGCGTCCGGCTGGGATGTGGAACAGGCCCTCACCAAACAGCGTCTGGAGGAGGAGCACGTCACCTGCCTGTTACAGGTCAGTCCCACCCCCCACCTCACCCCGCCCCCTGGTCCCCTCTGGCCTGCCCCCCCCCCCCTACATCACGAGGCCTCCACACACTGCATCCTCAAAACCCCAGAACCGCATTAGATCTTCCACGTTAATAAACGCGCTTTAGAAACGGGTTTGGACGATTCAAAGATGGCCGTGCCTGAAGCATCCCTGTGTGTCTCAGGTGCTGGCCAGCTACATTAACCCAGCGGGCTGTGGGGGGGCCCACGGGGAGGCCCCCCTGGGGGAGAGCAGCAGCCCCAACAGCAGCGCCCTGCCCTCCGTGCTCCAGGAGCTGCTCAGCCAGTCCTGCCTCATCCCAGCCATGTCCTCGTACCTGCGCAACGACTCAGGTAAGGCACCGCACCCTTTCTCTGTATTGGCTGCTGCCTGGCCGAAGGAGCAAATGGCAGAATATTTCTAATGGCGAGTTTGTTTTTTGCGCCACAGTGTTTGGTGCCCTTAACAGAGTCGTTGTTAAAGTTGGCCGCCCCTCCCCCCCCCCCCCCCCCTCACCAGAGGGGAGGGTGTGTTGAGGGTGTTTGCGCTGGTTTGAATGGCCCTGCTGTATATAATAGCGAGGCTACTCGATGGACCACATTTTGAGGGTGGACCTAAAGTTTGTGTGTGTGTGTGTGTGTGTGTGTGTGTATGTATGCGTGCACCTGTGTGTGTGCGTGTGTGTGTGTGCGCGTGTGTATGCGTGCACCTGTGTGTGTGTGTGTGTGTATGCGTGCACCTGTGTGCGTGTGTGATTGTTGCCTGACAAGACAGCAGATGGAGCTCTTCTCTGCTCCAGCCCAGCCGTCAACAGGGGCCGGCCTGTTCACTGTCCAGCTCAATAAACTTCCAGCTATTTCAATTACACCCAGCGCCTCTTTGAAGCTTCCCTCCTCATCTCCCCACGCACACGGGCGCCTCGACGACTCATCTCATTCGACGAGTCGTTAGTTGTGACTTAGTTTGCTGGTAATTATCGAGCTGAAAATTGGATTAAACGTTATTATTTTCGCCCAAGATAGAAGCGCGTCGCCTTTGTTCGATAAGAACTTCTTCTCCCTGCCAAACGAATCCCTTTACGATGAACTTTTTCCCCCAAAACGGCTCGTGATGATAATCGCCCGAGGGGCTTGTTTTACCGGGAACTCGATGGCGCCCATCCCTGTGCTTTTGACAGCGAAAAGGCGGGGAGGGGGTTACAACGAGCCGGATGTTTGTGCGGTGTGCACCTTGGCAGTGTGTCCACGTGTTATTTCAACCCAGGCTGCGATAGATTAGATTCAACTTTGTCATTACACAGGTATAAGTACAGGGTAAAGAAATACAGTTAGTATCCAACCAGAAGTGCAATACAGTTAAGCAGAATATAGCAGTTAGTATAAGCAGAATATACAGAGTATATACAGGGTATTAATGTGATTTGGCAGCAACAAGTATACAGCTTGTACAGTATTGTACAAAATGCCACAACCTTTACAGTGTTGTATGTATAGAAGGTGCAAATTGGTACTAAATGCAGGTGTGCAAAATGAAACAGTAAAAATATAGGGAGATGATACAGAAATGATACAGATAGGGCAAAAATAGGGAGATGATGCAGAAATGAAACAGTGCACAAATAGGGAGATGATGCAGAAATGATACAGATAGGGCAAAAATAGGGAGATGATGCAGAAATGATACAGATAGTGCAAAAATAGGGAGATGATGCAGAAATGATACAGCTAGTGCAAAAATAGCGAGATGATGCAGAAATGATACAGATAGTGCAAATATAGGGAGATGATGCAGAAATGATACAGATAGTGCAAAAATAGGGAGATGAGGCAGAAATGATACAGATAGTGCAAAAATAGGGAGATGATGCAGAAATGATACAGATAGTGCAAAAATAGGGAGATAATACAGAAATGAAACAGGGCGGGGGTTAGCGCAGGGTGGAGTTCAAAAGTGATAGGGGAGCCCACCTCTCTGAGGTGATGTCATCTGCTCCCCCCAGTATGAGGAGCCTTGTTCCCTGGTCCGGCAGTGATCTTCCACCTGAGCCGCTGTACTTAGAGTCCAGGGTCAGTCCATGGCTGTAGTTCAAAGGTGCCTGATGGGAACTCCAGCTGGTTATTAGTGTTCTCACCTCCGCGGGGGGGAGATCTTCAGTGCGTTCAGCTCTTCACCACAGGTCAGGGTCTCTCTCTCCAGCCTCCTTGCTGGGAAAGCTGTGTGGGGCCCTGAAAGATGTGGGCAAAGGTACGTGAGATGGGGGGGGGGGGGGGGGGGTCTTTGGAGTTCAGCTGGTAGATTTTGTCCCCCTCCCCAGTTGTGTGGTTTCAGTCGTGTTTTCAGGGTCTATAACTTGCTCTGCGCGGAAAAGGAAAATGGCCGCCGCCTCTGAAGATACACTTCATAAACTCCTGGCGTAAATGCGCCGGACTCTGTAATGCAAGGCTGTAAATATGAACGTTGCTAATGACTGTACAAATCCTCTAGTTGTCCGTGCGCACTGCTCGTATTTTCTCAGCTGTGCGTGCGTGTGCGTGCAGGGGTGGTTGCATTAATGGGTAATGCATGATTTAATAACAGCAGATAAAGAGATGAGCATTGTAATTGCTCGTCATTATCTGGTGAATGCCTCGCTGTAAATGCACATGGTAGTGCGTCTTTGGCGTGGTTGCGTGAGCGCAGGCACGCACACCCTGCACCACGTGCTAACAGGCAGCAGGTTTTAGATCCTAAATAACTAAATAAAGAAGATTTCATACTCATGGCCCACTTTTTAACGATGATACATTTGCTACTAAAACGGCAAACTGGTGCCATCTCGACCACCAGTAATTTTTGTTCGTTTAAAAAAATAAAAAATAAAAAGTCATTTAGCAGACACTATTATCCAGAGCGCCTTACAGCAAGTACAGGGACATTCCACCAGGCAAGTAGGGTTAAGCCGGGAATCGAACTCACAACCTTCCAATCAAGAGGCCAATGCCTTAACCTGCTGAGCCACCTGACTCCCTCCCCAGTTTATAGACAGTTTTCCCCCCTGCTTCCTTAAACTACTGTGGACGGTGAAGTCTTTGGCAGAGAAGAAGATGGCATTGGAGAGTTCAGACCACAGACAGACCACAGGCAGACCACAGCCTGACCACAGGCAGACTACAGGCAGACCACAGCCTGACCACAGGCAGACCACAGCCTGACCACAGGCAGACCACAGCCTGACCACAGGTAGACTACAGGCAGACCACAGACAGACCACAGCCTGACCACAGGCAGACGACAGGCAGACCACAGACAGACCACAGGCAGACTACAGGCAGACCACAGACAGACCACAGACAGACCACAGGCAGACCACAGACAGACCACAGCCTGACCACAGACAGACCACAGCCTGACCACAGGCAGACGACAGGCAGACCACAGACAGACCACAGCCTGACCACAGACAGACCACAAGGCAGACCACAGACAGACCACAAGGCAGACCACAGACAGACCACAAGGCAGACTAGTCAGACCACAAGGCAGACCACAGTCAGACCACAAGGCAGACTACAGGCAGACCACAAGGCAGACTACAGGCAGACCACAAGGCAGACCACAGTCAGACCACAAGGCAGACCACAGTCAGACCACAAGGCAGACCACAAGGCAGAGCACAGTCAGACCACAAGGCAGACTACAGTCAGACCACAAGGCAGACCACAGTCAGACCACAAGGCAGAGCACAGTCAGACCACAAGGCAGACTACAGTCAGACCACAAGGCAGACTACAGTCAGACCACAAGGCAGACCACAGTCAGACCACTGGACGAGAGCTTTAGCCCGCAAGCTGCTAGCTGTCGATACATGTCATGGGGGTTGAGGGGCTCGGGGAAGGAGAAGGGGGGGTGGGGGGGGGGGGGGGGAAGGTAGGCTCTAATGAAAAACCTAAGAGCTCTCACTAGCTGTGTCTCTCTTTAATAACGCTCTGTGCCCTGAGAGATACGAGGGTGGGGGTGGGGGTTAGGTGGGAGCCTATCCCACCCAAAACACATTAAGAGCAACTGGGGAGGGAGGGGAGGCCCAGGGACAAGCAAGTAGATAAATGAGTGTGTGTGTCTCTCTCAGAGGACCGCTCGGTCTCCTGGAGGAGAGCGGTATAATGGTGACACGGGAGGGGAATTGTCTTGTCTCACGGGCCGGTATCGCCGCTTTGCGAATAAGAACGTAAAGGTACATTCGCTTCCTGCGTAAGACACTGTTATTCTGTTTGTAATTAAAGAATCGTTTTTTTTTAACGTTGACTAGCAACACCACAACACGCAGACGCACGCTTTCAGGAAGTAGCTCAATCGTTAGCTAACGAGGAGCCATCAGTGATTCGCAGGCCCCCCCCCCCCCCCCATCATGGCTGTCCTGGCAGCAGTCCTGCGACACACCCTCCTCCTCCACGCTCTCACCACAGAAAGTTGAAGCCATTAGGGAGAGGGAATGCCTTTTAATGTCACCGCCAAGCAAATTCATGGGAAAACATTAGTTTGAAATGGAATCTGCACTGGTCTTTTTTTCCGCGTGTTCACCCCCCCCACCCTGTGTTTCAGTGGCGCGTGTGTGTGGGGGGGGGGGGGGGGGCAGCGGCACAGGCAGCGGCCACGTGAAGCCATCATTCATGGCTTTTGCGAGCGTCCGCTTTGGAAGTCACTGCCTAATCTGTGGCCCAGCTTTATGGAGAGTTCTGGAGGGAGGAACTAGATTGACCCCTGACCCCCACCCCCGTCCCAGACTGCCACAGTCACATGCAGTCAGCCTCATCAGGGACTGGCAGCTGTACAGGCTCCTCCTGTCTCACCTTTCCTCACCCCCACTCTCCTGTCCTTAGGCCTTCCTCCTCTTCTCTCTCTCACACACACACACACACACACACTCTATTCCCCCTCCAGCAATATTCGTTAGAAGCGGACCCCACAAGGTGAATGCTAAACGAGCCGATTCAACCACAGTTATTAGCGTTCGCACCTCTTTCAATTTGCATCACGCAATCCCCCCCTGCCCCCCGCCCCCCCCCCCCACACCTGTGAAAGTTTAGCCGAGGTTCCGGTTCAAGCGGTTGATTGGGCGCTGACGGGCGGGGGCGGGGAGGTCGCCGGCTTCCGCGCAGGGGACTGTCTGCGTTCGACTGCGACCGGCCCCTTCTAGATGCGGAGCTCTTGTCTGTCTGCGGGACTTGGAAGGGACACCCGGTTCTTCAAGTGACTGGGCTAGTCTCTCCATCGCTCTTTGATGTGATGGAAAGAGAAGGCCTGGAAGTAATGGATGAGGTCATCTTGAATCTGCCGTGTGCGTGCGTGTGTGTGTGTGCGTTTTTACTGAAGTAACCAACAGCATCTGATGGAGTGTGATTGATTACCTGGTAGGGTTTGTAGCGTTGAATGATCTGTGCCGCTGATTACCAATAACGTTCAGTTCTCAAGCGCCTTCGTTGTCTTCATTGTCCTTGGGCCTATTGATTCACGCATTCGCTCAAAACACACACACACACACGTAAACCAAAGCCAGCCCTGACACCAGCCTTAAGGACCTGACGCAGGTAAAGACCCCGTCTGAGACGCTCAACAGGGGAAGTGAAGCCTTCCTAAGTGTGCATTCTCTCTCTTTCTCTCTCTCTTCCTCTTATTTCTCTGTCACTCTTTATCTCTCGCTCTTTCTCTGTCACCCTTTCTTTCACTTTTGCTCTCTCGCTTTCTCGTTCGCGCTTTTTCCTCATATTTCTTCCTCTCTCTTTCACACTTTCTCTTTCTTTCTTTCTCGCTCTCTGTCTCTGTCATTGTCTCTCGCTCTCTCTGTTGACTTCAAGACACGCGAGACAGGAGTTTGTTTTCCTCCGTGTTGCGGGGGACAAGGACCGTGGCACTGTTGGCCAAGCGGAGCACGTCCTCTGAATCCCAGTCCGGGTCCTCAGATGAGGGCTGTTGGTTTGGACACCTGCTGCTGGAGGGGCTGTAGTTATCTTACCACACCCATGAACGATCCTTTAAGCCGACACCATGTTATACCTCTACGCCTCAAAGTGTGCTGGTTTGGTTGCCCACACGTGAGCACACACACACACACACACACACACACACACACACACACACATGCTTGGATGATAACAGATAAGACTGTTCTTTTACTTCGATATATTCTCATTTTATTGATCAAATTGTCCCTATTGCACAGTTACATCTAGAATTGAGTTATATATTTAACCCCCCCAAAAAACATTTGGATGTTGATACAGAAACAGGAATCCCCTAACACTACCCTGAAATCAAGGTGAACTAAATACATCAACAAGAGACTGAAATGCCCCCATCAAACTGAGCAGAGGGTGGAAAGAGATGCAGAAAGAGACAGAAATTTGAGTTTCAGGTCTTTTTAACATTTTCAAGTCCAATGTACAGAATGGAGCTTTGCATGACCCCGGAAACTTCCCCTCATTTTTTTTTTCTTCTTCCCTTTTTATAAAAATATCACTTCCTTTTCGTTCTCATCAGCAGTTCTTTATTGCGTACCCCTGCCCCGCCCCTTCCCACCAATCTCCACTTTGACTCAAACAGGGCCTCGCTTTCTTGGAAATCGGTCTCTTGTTGGCAGTCCTTTGAAACTTTCCACGCATTCCAGTTCATAAAGAGTGAGAGTGTGAGAGGAGCCAAGTATGGGACGTTATCGCAGTTTCGGTCGCTTTCTAATTTTAAGCGGGGGGAGTGTGTGTGGCCTCGTGATAAGCCAGGGCACTTGGCACCGCGCAGTACATCACAGCTTCTCCCCGGCCATGTTGCCAAGGAAACCTACACCTTGACGCTGGGGCCCGAAGCCGTAAAAGTCCCCGCCCCTGAAGATTATTGATCGGCGTCTGCTGCACGCTCTTCTGGAAATACTTCCCGCCGTTGAGCGCATGCACCATCGCCACGTCCCCTGCAGTCTTTCGCTGTTCGTCCCCCTGCCCGTGTGCAGGCATTATATTCCATTTCAAATCGATTTTCCTTCACGCGAACGGGTCAGTGGCGCTCATTGGATATTTGGTCCCTTTAGGGGGCCTGCAGTGGCCCTCCGCTAGCCCAGGGGCTGTGCACCCGGCTAAAGACTCGTCCGGTCTTTAGAAACCCCTCTTGGGGCTTGGATCCAGCCTAGCCATGTTCCCTGGGTCTGTGGCCTACGGCCCTCTGTTATCTACCAGGCTCCTGGCTATGGCCCGACAACATGGGCGCCTCGGCCTTATCGTCCACATTCTTCCATGACGTGTGAAAAACCTGCATGTCCAACTCCCCAACCACGGAAAGACGGTCTCCTGCGATACTATGGTCCCATTCAACGATGTCCCTTGTCCTGGCTTTGACCCCAACCGATTCGGTAATGTCCGCTTAAAACGAAAGAGTCCTGGGTTCGACCGGCCCTCTCCTGGCCCCCGGGCTCCCTTCAGAGGGTGGTGTAGATGTACACGAACACGATGACGAAGAGGTTGAGGAAGGTGCCGATGATGCCCAGCAGGGCCAGGATGGACTCCTCCTGCTCCTCCTTGCCCTCCAGCGCCCGCACCTCCTCAATGGTGATGACGGTGGTCCCCATGTTGGCCACGTGCTCCCAAGATGACTCTGCTGCTGCTTATCTAGAGGAGAAAGAAAGTCCATGTGACTTGTTGGCACACACACACACCCTAAAAGAGGCTGGCTGAAGATGCTCGGAAAGGTCTAGAAAACTCCAGACAGAGAGCTGGATTGGAGCAAGGCTTTGAAAGGCTCCGCACTACAGCTATACCCAGTGTCTCCTCCTCCTTCGTTCCCCATAAGAACAAGCCCCCCCCCAACCCCCCACCCGCCACAAGCCTCAAGGAAGATCGATGGCACTTTTGAAAGGAAACAATAGCCGCGCGGAGCACAATGGAGATTAGTCTGCCAACGCTAGTGTTTATGACCCGCCAGCGCCTGAGCTACACCATCGCCCACCACAACAAGCGCAACAGGTGGTTCGCTCTCCCCCTATTGGTCCAGCTATGATGGATCCACCCAACTCGTAAAGCTCAATGACATTGGCCAACGTCAAAACAAGCGTGATTCAATGCACCCGTTTCAAACCCACCACCGACGCAGCGGCAAACCCCGACCCTTTTCTCATTTTGAAGGCGCTTAATCACACACACCCCCCCCCCCCCCCTTTCCCATTACCACTCAAGGGAAATAACCATAGCTACGTGAACGTTCCATGGTACCGTTTAGCGCGAGATAGCTACCCAAGATGAAACAGCGACCCCCCCCCCAACACACACACACTCTGTCTTATCAGAAGATGGGAAGAAGGCAGGATGGTAAGGGTGAAGGGGGGGATGGGGGGGTGGGGGGGAGTGGCTTACCCTTGTGAGGCACACGACAACATCCAGCATGCTTTTACGATCCTCAGCGTGGTGGCATGGCCTCGCCGGGGAGGGCTGCTGCGTCAGGGGTGCGGAGGTACCAGGAGCTTGTCGTGTCGCTGAAATTCTCAGAGCCTTCGCGAAACCGGCAGGGTTATAGTAAGAAGGAAATCCCACCACCACCCCCCACCCCCTTCCCCCCCACCCCCCCCTAAAAAAAGAAGCCCCTCGAGCCCCTGAACGTGATTCAGTGCACGGCGGCGCTGTGTCCGCCTGCTCCGCGTGGGGGGGAACAAAAAAATCCTCTCCGTCTCCTCTGCTACTCCAGACCCTGTGCTTTGTTGCCAGTCAGTTTAAACTGGTTTTCCCGGAGTCTTCAATGTCATTCAGGGGAAAAAAAGAAAGAATACAAAAATCTTCTTGTCAAAATGTTTTCTCGGATTTTGAACGGTCAAGAGTCCTCCATTCAAGGGGTAAGGAGACGCGCTCTCCCCTTACACTCCCCCTCCCTCCAGACGCCTCTCTCCATCCTCACACCTCTCTCTCTCTCTCTCACTCTCTCGCTTTCTTTCCTTCCCCTAAACACAACCTTCTCCCCCCCTCCCCTCTCTTGTTTTCCTCCTCCTGCCTTATGTTTGAGAATCTCCGTGGCTCTGAGCAAGTATCCAGTCTCTCTGAAACATACACGCCCCCCACAACGCACTCCTCTTACCCCTCTCTTTCCCGCCCCCCTCCTCCTCCTCGGGGGAGAAGCGCAATTAGTGCTCTTCAGAGGCGCCTCTCTCTCGTCTCCCGCTGAACCCCGGAGCCACAACAGCGCATGGTTCACTTTCCAGGCGACGCGAGCGGCAGCAGAGAGCGCTAGTTCCCCCGCCCCTCCTCCAAGCTCCTCTCGGCTCTAGAAGAATCCACGGATCCTGGCCGCCGGAGATCCAGCCAGATGGCAGGTGGGGGTATTCCAGAGAGGCAGCAGCAGAGTCCCAGGTAGCCGGATGGAGAGCCCGAGCGGCAGCCCCTCACCGCGGCCGGACAGGTTTGCACCTGCAGCCGGGCGGCAGTTTGGTCGTGGCGGGTCCCCAGCGCGAGCCAGTTGCCCTGGGAGAGCCGTGCATTGCATAACCAAGCGGAGCGCAGGAAGAGAGCGAGGGAGTCTGTTTCCCGATGGCTGTGGAAATGGCAGGGAGAATCAGAGAGAGAGAGAGGGAGGGAAGGAAGGTGAAGGAGGAAGAAGAGAAGGGGGGCGTTCGCGCTCGCTGCCGTCTCCTTGTCTGCGTGCGGTGGGGGCTGGCGGAAAGAACGCACGCACACAACGCTGCAGCTCTCGCCCCTAAACACCCTCCACGCATACACACACACAAAGCGAGGAGGGGGGGTTGTTTAGAAAGCAAGAGAAAGAAGGAAAAGAGGGGAGGGGATGAGATGAGGCACTGTGGCAGAAGAATACCCCCGTATCGCTCGGTCTCTCCTTTTGTCGGGCTCCGCTGGACTTGAAAACCTGCGGCGAGAGAGAGAGAAAGGAGATCAACAAGAGGGGAGGGGACCGGGAGAGGAGGTGGCATGGATATGGGGGGGGGGGGGGGGCACAGCACAATCACTTCTCGTCAGTGTTCTAATCCTGAATGTTTAAGATACCAGGAAGCTTTTAGTTTCTTTGTTTATCGCACAACAAGGTGGACTGGTCTGCTCTTTGCAGTCACATCACTCACAATGAAAGGATTTCATTCGTCATTTTTCATGCGTTTAATCCTTTTTTTTTTCTCCCCCTTTTTCCGTCCCGCTTGTCAAAAATCGATGACCCTCTTCCCCCCACCCCCCCCCACCACCACCACCACACACTCGCTCACTTAAAAAAACGGACTTGGACGAATCTTGAAATACGTCATCACTACTTGCGCGAGTCTCGCGCTACTCTTAAAACACGGTCGACCAACGGCGCCGGCCGCGAGCGCCGGGATCTGAAGCCGTGCGACGGCGCAGACGGGAAGGCGACGGGCGGAAGGGGGCTCGTGCCTTCAGAAGGCTGCTGGAAATGTGTGTCAAACCTGGGTATGATCCGGTCAGCTGGCGTCCCCACAGCACCATGACTCAATGATGTGCAAGGACGAGGCTTCTCTTTTTTTCTTCCTTCCTTCCTTCCTTCCTTCCTCCTTCCTTCCTTCCTTTCTCCTTCCTTTATTCCTCCTTCCTTCTTTCCTTCCTTCCTTCCTTCCTTCCCCCTTCCTCCTTCTTACTTCCTTACTCCTTCCTTCCTTCCTTCCTCCTTTATTAATCCTTCCTTCCTCCTTTCCTCTTTCCTTCTTTCCTTCCTTCCCTCCTTCATCCCTCCTTCCTTCCTTCCTTATTTCCTCCTTCCTTCTTTCCTCCTTCCTTCCTTCCTTCTTTCCTCCTTCCTTCCTTCCTTCTTTCCTCCTTCCTTCCTCCTTCCTTCTTTCCTCCTTTCCTCCTTCCTTCCTTCCTTCCTTCCTTATTTCCTCCTTCCTTCTTTCCTCCTTCCTTCCTCCTTCCTTCTTGCCTCATTCCTTCTTTCCTCCTTCCTTCCTCCTTCCTTCTTTCCTCCTTCCTTCCTTCCTTCTTTCCTCCTTCCTTCCTTCCTTCCTTCCTCCTTCCTTCCTTCCCTCCTTCTTTCTTCTTTCCTTTCCATCCCAGCCAATATTTCACGTGTTCGCCTGTCATTCAGACTCGATCACGTTCCACCCGATGCTACGTCAGATGGCCTCACATGACTGGCCTTAACAGGACTGCCCCCTCCCTTATCTTCTGCTGCCCCCTCCTCTTCATCATCTTCACCCTCTTAAGCCCAAGATCGATTATTTATTGTTTTAATGTCGGTCGTAACACTGACCTCAGCCAATATAGCAGTGTCGCCCAAGCCCAGGAGGTCAATAAAAACAGCGGGCTGTGACCCACGTGTGTACACACACACACACACACACATAAACACACTCACACTCCTCATTTCATTGGCCCAGGGCTCAAATTTACTGGAGATTAGAGAAGGAGGCTAGGGGGTTTGAGGGGACCCTGATGACCCCTCAGCTAGCTGGAGGCGAGGCCTGCCTCCTGGTGGTCACGAATTCAGCTGGGTGCCGTGGGTCACGATCGTTCAGCCCCTAGCTTCCGATGTGAATGGGCCGGTTCTAAACCACGGAAGTGGGTTCTAGACTACTTGGCGGGTTTGTTATTGACCAGTGGCTCCGAACTAGCGGGTCCATTTCCCACACAGCTTCTCCCCATCCACAACCGGGTCGATACTAACCTGGTTTAAAAACCTCTTCTCTTGTTCCCTGAAATGCCAAACAACAGTAGACGCTTTATTGAGACCACTGGATGTTGTCTCCTGTTGTCTCGACAGCTTTGTTACAAAGGCCTGCAAGTCATTTTCCATGTCATTACCTGGCCATTACTAATCAATACAGCGTCCTACAAACCAAACCTTTATTGGCAGGCTTCACTGTACTGATGTTTCGTGAATTGCTAATGCGAAAGCCGTCCAAAGGAATTATTGAGTTGACTACATTTACTCCATGAATTCAGATCCTCCTGTTCATAGGAACCGATACTGAGATAAAGATAAATGTTATCGTCTCCGAAGGGAGATTTATCTTGGACTTCCAGGCTGAACTTAATAGAATCAGTGTAGTTGCATCTGATGCACACTATGCTTCATACATGTATAAGTAGTAGATGCATTCAAATCACATACAAAGTTCTTAGCCAGAGTATTACTTCACGGAATGAAAGCCATGAAATTGACCACCAGCCTATGACACCTACGATAGAATGGTCATCTCACCACTTGGTAGATTCCTTCCTGGTCCGGTGGTAGGGGTAAGTGGGGAGTCACGTGGCAAGATGTTGGCCTAGTGATCGGAAGGTTCGATTCCCGGCTGTGGCTACATGACGTTGTGTCCTTGGGCATTTCACCCTACCTGCCTCAGGGGGTAATGTTCCTGTACTTGCTGTAAGTTGCTCTGGATAAGAGCATCTGCTAAATGACTCCGTGTAAATGTCGAAGGATCCACATGATCACTTATTGTAGGACAAGTGATCTAGTGTTTCATGACTGAAAACAACGTTCCTTCAATTGAAAACCCATTCCTATTTGATCATAAATGCACGAAAAACACCCCCAGAGGTGTCTAAACGAGTTTCCTGCCTCACGCTCGTTCTCTCCACACAAACACCCACACACCAATCACAATAAACGGGAGGAAATTACAGGGAAGGGCAATTAAAGGTAATTATCAGCGGTGCTAATTCCACAGCAGCTCCCCCCACATGGCAGCCTGTCTTCATTACACACAGGTCCTGTCCCTGGAGACGGACACTAATCACACACGGCAGACAGATGAAGCGAATTCCCCGTGTTTTGGATTTGTACAAGTCAGCAGGACGCTCTGGTTGTGATGTAAAACTCTTTAGCTAGAACCATTTTGTGAAATCAATTTGCCCGTCAAAAGGTGACAAACAGGTGATGGTTTTAATATGAATAGGTTACCTGTATGGTCGTTACAGAAACCGATTTGCTTTGTTGTTAAGATGGTCTTGAGCAACACAGTATATAGAGATATACAGATATAAAGAAGCATTCAGCCAGTAAAACCCCTTCGTGGGGAAATTCGTTTTTGGCCAGCTGACTGTTGACATTTGTCTTTCACTCCTGAATGGAGCCCTGCCTGTCCTGTCTGCGGCCTCTACCTTGCTAGCTGTCCCTTGCTAGCCGTCCCTTGCTAGCTGTCCCTTGCTAGCCGTCCCTTGCTAGCTGTCCCTTGCTAGCTGTCCCTTGCTAGCCGTCCCTTGCTAGCTGTCCCTTGCTAGCTGTCCCTTGCTAGCCGTCCCTTGCTAGCTGTCCCTTGCTAGCTGTCCCTTGCTAGCCGTCCCTTGCTAGCTGTCCCTTGCTAGCTGTCCCTTGCTAGCCGTCCCTTGCTAGCTGTCCCTTGCTAGCCGTCCCTTGCTAGCTGTCCCTTGCTAGCCGTCCCTTGCTAGCTGTCCCTTGCTAGCCGTCCCTCGCTAGCTCTCTCTCTCTGGGAACTTGGGCCTTGTTGAAATGGTTCTTCCACTTTCCTGTTTATTTCTTGGATCCTCCAGCCATGTTTTAATTGTTGTTTTCATGATTTGGTCCGAGCCCAAGCATAAACCTGCCCTAGTTCCAACAGGAAATCTATCTTACACTGCATCTCTCTTTCTTTTCTACCCGCCCCCCCCCCCCTTCTCCCTACGGTCGGTGCGGTCGTACAGCTTCGATCTTGACAGTCGGGGGTTTCTCCCAACAGGTGCCCTTTTCAGAAGCTCCCCGCTGCTCGCTGTGTGCGAAGGGCTGCTCGTGCCCCTCTGCCGCTCACTGCCGAGAACACCACATGTCAGTGAGCTGGTCAGCTCTAATGACCAGGAGCTTCTCTCTGGGGTCAGCAGCTCATTTGGATAGATGGGTGTTGGAATACAGGGCCCGTCTGTAAGGGGGTGGGGGGGTTGGTGCGGGTCGCGTAGGTAATTGTGTAAGAAAAAACAATTGCTGTTGTTTTTCCGTCGTCAGTGGACAGGTTTAATTGGTTTCCTAGCCTCCTCCCTTCCCCAAAATATTATCGTTATTCCTAATGATTATATTTGGATATCTGGGCCTTCCTCTCGTTGACGTCCGTTGTTGAAGATGCACGGTTACCTGAGACGTGAATGGAATCTATTTTCCCCTCCCTGATTCTAATTCCATGTCCAATCCCAATCCTTATTACCACACCAGAATAATGGCCCCAGTAGACATGACGTGAACATAAATATGACTGTGTATGGAAATACAGACAATAAAGGTGTGATTACCATGCTAACAAGCGTCATAATGACTGAGTGTGGAGAAGACATACCCAGAGAGTAATGATACCACAGGGACTAGGAGGAGGTCGATACATTTTGAACTCCTCCCGTTGAAGATTTTATTAGCAATCAAACTGGTTACGTAAGCAGGTTTCCCTTTGTGCGTTTCGGGGGGGTGTCCATTTCACTTCTGTGACATCAAAGGTAATGTGTAAGTCATTACCAGATCATTTTGGTTGTGTCAGCATCATTAGGCCCACATATTAGCCATTGGCCAGTCTAATTGCCATGAATTGTGTATATATATATATAATATATTTATATATATATATATATATATATATATATATATATATATATATATATATATATATATACACAGTATATGAGTTAAATGTCTGGTACGTGTAAACCTTAAGGCAGTGGTTCCCAAACTTTTTCTGCAGGGCCCCCCTTTCTGAAGATTAGAATTTTCGAGCCCCCCCACACTGACACAAACATACAAATCCTTTGTTTCTAAACTCCACTGGACTTTACTTAACATTGTAAGTCATACAAAATAGCAACTTCTTCCTGAACAATACAAAAAAAAAAAGACAAATCACCTTTACAATTATTAAAAGTGACACTGCATCATGTATCATAAAATTTTACCATGTCATAGTGTTCATGGCTATCAACACATCTTATAAACTGCATTCCTGCATGAAAGTGGCCTTTTACACTTTACCAGCTCTCTGAAGAAAATAACAAAATCCTGAACATTTAACTCTGCAAAAACTGCACCTTTAATGTCCACATCTTTTCAGTGACTGGTGTGGGCTTGCTTCATGCTGCAGATCTTCTCAAATCGGGGCTGCAGCTGTGAGACTGCTACTCTTAGTTCATTTTCAATGTTCAGCTTTGATCTATATTTAGTCTTGATGGAGGCCACAGCAGAAAAACCTATCTCACATAGGTAAGACGTGGCAAATGGAAGGAGTGTGGCCAGAGCTCTTTTACCTAGCAGAGGGAAATCTTTCTCCACTCCAATCCAAAATGCAGATAGTGTCTTAGACTTAAACTCCAGCCTCATTGTTGAATCAGAGGTGACATCAATGAACTGTTCATTCTCTGTAGTGCTGAATTCGGCAGGTGGTGTTGCACTGAAGGGGTCTCGGATCCAGTCATATTGTGTAGGATCCTGCACTGGGAAGTACCTCTGGAAATGCTTTTGGAGAGCAGAGATGTGAGCTTTCATGCATGGGATCACTGTGTTCTGTAGCTTGTTGACCTCAATGAATGACTTCAGGTTCTCAAACAAGTCTATATTTCCCTCTGTAACTCGCTGCTCCCACATCTCAAGCTTTCTTGTGAATGATGTGATTTTATCTGCCAGATGTGGAAGGTGTGTGTTGCTGCCCTGCATCTGCAGATTTAGCTCATTGAGTTTTTGAAACAAGTCACTGAGGTACGCAAGTTTCATGAGGAACTTGTTATTGTTGAACTTGTGGGCAAGTTCATTTTCCTCCTCTTCCAAAAAGATACGGATCTCATCCCGCAGTTCAAAGACCCTGGATAAAACCTTCCCACGTGACAGCCATCGGGACTCGCTGTGAAACAGAACAGCTGTGTGGTCGGAGCCCATTTCCTCACACAGTGCAGAGAAAATACGTGCTTTGACAGGTCGTGTTTTAATGTAGTTCACTGTAGTGATGACATCCGTCATAACATCGTGCAGGTCGGGACTCAGCTGTTTAGACGCCAGCGCCTCTCGGTGTATCATACAGTGTGTCCACTGCACGTTAGGGGAGACGCGCTTGATGAGCGCTTGCAGCCCCCATCTTTTCCCAGCCATGGCCTGAGCCCCGTCTGTGCAGATCCCCACACAGTCCTCCCATTTCAGATCGGCCTCTCTCAAGTAAGTGTCAATTATTTTAAACAGTTCGTCTGCAGTGGCTCTGCTCATCACTTGTTTGCAGAAAAGCAGATCCTCCCTCAAATCATCGGCATCAATGAATCTGACGTATGTTATCAATAAGCAGTCTTTATTACTGTCAGTCGCCTCATCCATCTGCAGAGCAAAGCGTCGGTCTCGTATCTTGTCATTTAGCTGCTCTTCTATGTCTTTTGACATATCATAAATACGCCTTGAGATAGTATTGTTTGAGAGAGGAATGGCCTTTAGCTTGCTGGCAGTGGCTTCGTCGATCATAGTTGAGACCATGTCGATCGCAGAGGGAAGTATTAATTCCTCGGCTATAGTGTGTGGCTTTTTACACTGAGCAACTTTGTAGGCAACTTTGTAGGAGGCGAGCTGAGCATTTGCAGGCAGGGATGCTGCTTTAGTAAAGTGACTCTGCTGTGCATGGCAGTGTGTGAGTTTTTTTCTGAAGAACTCCACCGGCTTGTCTTTGTGCTCGGGATGTGTTGTCTCCAAGTGGCGTTTTAATTTGTTCGGCTTCAGACTGTCGCAAGCTAGTATTTTTAGACACACAACACACTGTGGTCTTTCCTCCTTACCCACTGTTGTGCTGGTGAAGCCGAGTGCGAGATATGCCTCGTCATATTTTCTTGTCTTTGCTTTTGAAGTTGCTACATTTGGTGGAGATTCATCATCTGGTTTGCGTTTAGCTGGGAGCGCTGTCACAAACTTGTCCATGCTGTTATGCTAGCATTATAAATAACTAGTCATTAATTTAGCCGTAGCCTTGCCGCGCCCCCCCTGCAATACCCCCCAGTTTGGGAACCACTGCCTTAAGGTATGCTTTTGATTTCTGGAATGTTCTGTCCAAAATGGAAGCATTGTCAGCCAGACTATTTGCATTTGTCTTCACTGTTCAACACGGTTACGGGAAGAGCGCTGAAACTTTCAGCAGCGCTCACATCCGCTCGTTTACCCCCCAGCTGTGTGTTTCCTGTGAGTGGAGGATTCTGTTTGCCCTGGCCTCCTAGCACATCACCATCCTGAGCAGTGACACAGGGTGACAGGGGACGGCTCCTTCCACTTCCACACTCGGGGGGCCTGGTAATCGCAGAGACAGGCCAGGGATTCCCCCTGTAGGGCAGCTACCTGCGGAACAGATTCCTTCTGAACAGATTCCCTCTGTAGGGCAGCTACCTTCTGAACAGATTCCCTCTGTAGGCCAGCTACCTTCTGAACAGATTCCTTCTGTAGGGCAGCTACCTGCTGAACAGATTCCCTCTGTAGGCCAGCTACCTTCTGAACGGATTCCCTCTGTAGGGCAGCTACCTTCTGAACAGATTCCCTCTGTAGGCCAGCTACCTTCTGAACAGATTCCCTCTGTAGGCCAGCTACATTCTGAATGGATTCCCTTTGTAGGCCAGCTACCTTCTGAACGGATTCCTTCTGTAGGGCAGCTACCTGCTGAACAGATTCCCTCTGTAGGCCAGCTACCTTCTGAACGGATTCCCTCTGTAGGGCAGCTACCTTCTGAACAGATTCCCTCTGTAGGCCAGCTACCTTCTGAACAGATTCCCTCTGTAGGCCAGCTACCTTCTGAATGGATTCCCTCTGTAGGCCAGCTACCTTCTGAACGGATTCCCTCTGTAGGCCAGCTACCTTCTGAACGGATTCCCTCTGTAGGGCAGCTACCTTCTGAACGGATTCCCTCTGTAGGGCAGCTACCTTCTGAACGGATTCCCTCTGTAGGGCAGCTACCTTCTGAACGGATTCCCTCTGTAGGGCAGCTACCTTCTGAACAGATTCCCTCTGTAGGCCAGCTACCTTCTGAACAGATTCCCTCTGTAGGGCAGCTACCTTCTGAACAGATTCCCTCTGTAGGGCAGCTACCTTCTGAACAGATTCCCTCTACCGTTTTCCTTAATTCAACAATGCAATCAGGTCGAGGAAAGGAAGATTCTTAAAATAGGTCAAACTCTTTTACCACCTACTAGCCTCCTTCCCTATTCCCCCTGGGCCGACCCTGGTCTGTTTTCTTCCTTTATGAACCCAATGCCCCCCAATGCCCTTCTGCCACAGCCAGAGCCAGAGCCTGTCCCTGGGCTCAGAGATATAGGAGGCATGATGGCATCTCGCTTGGTGCCACCCGGCTGTCACTCGCTGTTACCCCTGAGGGCCAGCGGGACGAGCAGAAGGGCTACTTTGACCTACATATGGCTAGCTCTCCCTTGTGCTAGTGTGTGTCTGCTTGCGTACATACGTGTTTGTGTTTGTGTGTGTGTCTGACAGATTTGACTGTGAATGCAGGTATGTTACTTGCGTGTGTGTGTGTGTATCTTGTGAGAGATGTCGCATTCCAGCCCATCTCTCCTCCTCCTTAGCCACATCTAGCCCTGTTAGCCAGGTTTCACTCGGCATCAGAAGGGGGAAAGGGAAGAGGGTTGGTGGAGGGGGAGGGGGGAGAGGAGGGGAAGGGAATTTGGCTGGTTCCTCCTCATCATCCCAGAGTGCTAAAGATGTCATAGAGGGGGGGTGTATCTGGCACCGTTCAACTGCTAATTTGTCAAGTACACAGGCGGATGGTGGTTGTGACATGACCGTCGTCCCCCCCCCCCCCCCTTTTAATATTTACCTCAATTTCTCTTTCCACCCTCGTTCCAACTTTCTTCCTCCTCATCTTTCCCCCTTCCCCACATGCGGCTGTTATCAGCGTGTCAGGGTTCTCGTCTCCTATGTCGTTCCGAACCTGGGGGGGGGTGGGGGGGGGGGGTGACGGGAGGGAAGGGAGGGAAGGGACAAGCTCCTACTGCAGCGTGTGCGAGCGCTGCCGTGCCGTGACATCAGCGCACGCCGCACGGACACACCAGCATTCTGAGGCGTTAAAAAACGCCAGACGGCTTAGATGGGCAAATTGTATCAGGCTGCCGTGACTGAAGTCTCACGCTCCACTTTTTTATAATGTTTATTATTCACATAGGATCTACATAGCTGCCCTACAGGGGCATCTTTTTACCCTCCTTTTCCTCACAAGTTTAAGGCACATTCCAATGCTCACACACAGGCATTTGTAGAATTACGACGGATATTATTATGATCCAACATCTTGTAAACGTGCAAAATGGCGCCCGCTATCATTCCCCATCCAATTTAGACAATGAGATTTAATGATATGGAACTGGAAGAACTGCCAACATTTTCAATGTATCGGCCCATTAGGTATCAGAGCTATTTTTATCACAGAGCTATGAAAGAGGATAGACGTTACGGAAAATCGTACGGCTTTAAATCTCAAAATGCCTTTGCCATATTCTCAGCCACATTCGTTCAGTAGTCGTAAACGAAGTTAGATATCAAGATGTCCATAATTTAATTTTTACAAGCAGCTACTCAAATTAAATATATCAACAATTCATTTATTAGCGGTTAAAATGTTCATTCTTGATATCAGCCCTTTTTCATTCTTACTAGTTGAAACGTTCTTTGTAGGTATCTGTAAGTTAATTAGGCCTACCACTTGTGAACTTTCACCATTCTATTCAAATTCCCTTACAGATATCTATAATGAACATTTTGAACTGTTACAATACCAAATCGGAATATTCATAATTACGTTTTGACTATAGTTCTAAATAAGGATGTCTAAAACTCAATTCTTATCAGTGAACAGTATGGCTAGTAAAAAAAAACATTTTCTCTGGTGAAAACTAAAATGTTACCAGCTCTCCTTGCTGATTTAAATGTAAAAATCGCTCTTGTCACATCGATATGCGGTGACACGGAACTCTTATCTCCTGAATCCATCTGAGCTGCTGGTGCTCACTTTAAATCGCTGTTGTCATTTCCCGACTAATTATTAAACTCCATTTCCAGCGCAGTCTATCGAGTCAGATCGGGGGGAAGCACTTAGCTTGACGTGCTCCTGCCCTCCAGCTCCGCAGCCTGGCTAACCCCGTGCCAAAATGGCGTCTGCGAGGCGCGGTTACCGTCTCCTGCCGTTTCTTCTTCTGACGGTTCTGAATCGCTTTTTCTTTCGGCTCCAGGGAAGGCAGTCGTTCCAGCCCAGTCCAGAACCCCCCCCCCTCCCCTAGAACCCCCCCCAGCCCCCTCAGCTCGCTTCTCATCTGACAGCCCCCCCGATGAAACGCAGTTGATTAGTTTTCCCTCACCTCTCGTTCCCTCTGTTCGGGGTTTTTATCCATCTTACTGGAAAAGATGTACCGCTGCCTGTACACGAGACAGAGAGAATGCATTGTGCTTGGATGGAGGTGATTCTACCAACGCAACATATCCTTATCGAGTAATTTACTTCTTCAGTTTCATTCGTTCATTATCTTACCGCTTATTAGCGGCGCTGCTCATTCCCGTTAAGGGCCACGGGTGACTGGAGCCTATCCCAGTTACTTTCCGGCCTTAGGACACCCTGGACTGGGGCCAGCTAGTCGCAGGGCTATCACACAGACAGTGACAGACGACCATTCACTCTCACAGTCGGTCATTTTCCTCAGTATCCGACGAACCTACCACATGCATCGTCTTTGGACGGTGGGAGGAAGCCAGAGTGCCAGGAGAGAACCCACAGTAACGTAGGGAAGACATCCTGGAGACGGGGAGAGATCATGGTCGGGCCCGAGATTCGAATCCAGGCCCCCTCACGTGGGTAGGCAAGGATCCTGTCACGGTACCACCGGTTCTGTGGTGTAGAACAAGTAAAGTTCTCGTATGAAGGGAACAGCGGATTTCTCGCTTGTAGTACTCCTGTGTCGTGGTATGAATGTGCACGTGTTACATTCCTGTTTTTCCCTCCCATGAGGGCGTCCTGTCCTCACCTGACCTACAGAACACCGACCTCCCCCCCCCCCCCCCCCCTCGAAAGACAAGCTGCTTTCGAAACCGCATACAGGATTTTCCTTCAGAGAAATGCATCGGGTCGGGTGTAAATCAGCTCGTCATAAATGAAATGACAGCATACCGGGGCGGGTGTGGGGGTCAATGCAAGGAGACGGGTGGAGTCTGACACTGACCAGGAGTAGCCCAGACACGTGGATGCCGCCCCCCCCCACACACACACACACACACACACACACGCAGATGGCCCCCACGGAGGAACAACAAACACGCTCCGTCCGCCGTTACACGCGTTGAACCTAAAGAGTGGGGATGGGGGGGGGGGCAGTTTCCAGGACCTCAAGCGGTAATTGCTCTAACGTATTTGGCAGGGCAGGGATTGTGGGGGTGGGGGTGGAGGGGGTGGGGGGGGGATGCTACACGTGGCGAGACACTGGAGATGATTGGAGCGCAGATTAAAGTTGAGGGGGTGGGGGGGAATGGGGTCAATGTTGTTCAAATGCAGGGAGAAGGAGCGTTAGAAGGGCCCGGAATTCCAATATAAATGTAAAACAGTCGAGGCCGCGACCTGAACCATCCTGCTCCATTTGAGGCTTCACTCTTCACTGGCCCAGCTCAGGGCCCAGGAACACACGTGTGAGGGAATACACACACACACAGAGACAGAGACACACACACAGAGACACACACAGAGACGCACACACAGAGACACACACACAGAGACGCACAGACACACACACACAGAGACACACACACAGAGACACACACACAGAGACACACACACAGAGACACACACACACACAAGCATGGACATATAGTTGAGAAAACAAGACACAAGGAATGCATGCTGGACATTGTGGTCCGGTTCAACTTCTTCACTCACACGGTGTCTCCGACGAGAGCTGCTAACTTTGTGCGCGTGTGTGTGCGCTCTCAGTCTCCACCCTTTTGTGCGGAAAGCCGGCCCATCTGAAAGCATGCGGAACTGCATCCCATCTCCAAATCCCATGGTGCCTCACTGTCTTTCAACCGCACAAAGGAAGCTGCCTCTTTATCTTCTAACCTGGTTTGGAGGCACCAAGGGGGGATGCTAGGCTTCCAGGCTCTCCCATCCGGCCCCTCCAGCAGCTCCATTGTTACTTAAAGTTCCATTAGAGGTGTGAAGCGAGAGCTGTCAGTCGTTGTCACGGGGATGAGAGGAGGGCCCTTGCGTGGAATCCCATCAGCCCCTGCGTCCGAGCTGCGCTTCCCAACGACCAAGCTTGACCGCCTTCTGTCACAAGCGCATAGAATATCGCTCTCTCTCTCTCCTGTGCTCTCGTCTCTCTCTCTGTCTCTCTCTCTCTCTGTCTCCCTCTCTCTCTCTCTCTGTCTCTCTGTCTCTCTCTGTCTCTCTCCTGTGCTTGCTCTCTCACTCTCTGTATCCTTGCACTCTCTCTTTCTCTCTGTATCCTTGCTCGCTCTCTCTCGTCTCTCTGTCTCTCTCTGTCTCTCTCTCTGTATCTCTCCTGTGCTTGCTCTCTCTGTATCCTTGCTCTCTATCTCTCTCTGTTTTTCTCTCTCTGTATCTCTCATGTGCTTGCTCTCTCTGTATCCTTGCTCTCTCTATCTCTCTCTGTTTTTCTCTCTCTGTCTCTCCTGTGCTTGCTCTCTCTCTGTATCCTTGCTCTCTCTCTTTCTCTCTCTCTCTGTATCCCTACTCGTCTCTCTCTCGCTCTCTCTGTCTCTCCTGTGCTTGCTCTCTCTCTGTATCCTTGCTTGCTCTCTTGTCTCTCTCTCTGTGTCTTTCCTGTGCTTGCTCTCTCTCTGTCTCTCTCTCGTCTCTCTCTGTCTCTCTCGTCTCTCTCTGACTCTCCCTCTCGTCTCTATCACTCTCTTTCTCCCTTGTGCTCCTCTGTCAAGCCCTCGCTCCCCCGCCCTCCCCTCCTTGTTACTCTCTTATTTTCAGACTTTACCGAGCCCACCTAGATTTTTCAATCTATCATCCTGGCCGACCCCATTTTCTTCCAAAATGACACCCT